>CAJNYU010001692.1:5049-17565 GCA_905331475.1 Rotaria socialis | reverse complement strand
TAGCTTAATGACGCTCCGCCGCCCCTGTGTGGATGTGGGCGTGGATGAATGAAGTGATCATTTACACCCAAACACACCTCCACACCCTTACTCATCTGGGTATCAGTATATACTGTGCACATAAAAGAAAAATAATACTTTTTGTCTTGGCAACCAATCGAAGATACGGTTGGCATGAATGGCTTCATCTTAATAGTTACTCCCGTAGGGAAGAAGTGAAAAGAAAAAAATTCAAAAGTTACTCATTGATGCTTAAGGAACGGTGCACTGTTTCTACTCATTTTCTTCTCACGTCGAAATCCACACCGACACAAAAGTAAAATATTTGATCAAATTTTGAGAAAAAAATGTTATTCTCGTCAAAACAGGTATTTCACCAGTAGTTTTGTGTTAGTATCCAACTTTGCCAATGACAGTCGTTAAATGCTAAGCAAAACATCAGCACAGCTCGCTGAACCGCTGCCACGATTATATAACCAATAGGAAATATTGTATGTGTCCCCAACTTTGGTTGGAAACGTCTGACTAAGATAATCTGCATAGGTCACAGCCCCATCACAATAGCAATAGGAGCCACTATGAGCCAAAAATGGAATACCATCCCAAGTTAGATTGACTGAATTCGACAAAATGAAACCAGGGACACTTGCACCGTATGGATTGTAATACATCCATGGCGATGAGAGCGAGCCTGTTTCAAAGGCTCCATTGACAATCAGCTGCACACTAGGTGCGTTAATGTTGACCACAGATACGTCATCGAGCAGAAAAAAACCAAGATCTTCTCGAAAAGCGAATGAAATGCGAGTTGCATTGGCAATTGCTACATATGTATATGTATATTGGGCGTACGGAATTACATTAGTACAATTATCGCAATGATAGAGGATACTGGCGGCTGTCCAGTTAGATGCGCAGCCATTGGATGTGATCGCTGAAATATGAAAAACCGAAAAAATATTGTTTTGCTACTCAAAGTCTACTCACTGATAGTGGTCGGCGGCTGCGTGGTGGCAGTACCTAAACATAATAACATAATAATTAGATAGCGGTCACTACATTAGATTCATATCCAAATAATTGGTGTCCGTAATTAGATTTAACACATGGATCAATTTTTTTCGTAAATTTTTCCTGTAGGACGCAAGATTTTCAACAAAATTATATGTTCGCATTTCAATCTAAATCTTTGTCTAAGCGAAGACTTTGATTAGAATAGTTTGTAGTTCGAATCATGGAGGCAAAGTTTTAGGTAGAGATTCAAAAAGTGAAAAATCTAGGTTCCTAACTCGTTATTCAACCATATTGCTCCACTTGATTATGACAGCTTTTATTTGAAGGATCTCTCCAGAAATCAAGGATCTACATATTAGCTATAGTTTGAGACAAACATCAATACATTCCGAGTTGTATGAGCCAAATTATAGCTCACCGAAAAAGACTAGAAAAACAGATTCCATGTCCAACTCTTTGCGTGAAAGCAAATACTTTTTTCTAGGTTTGACAAACTGAAATGACTCTCATCATTTCCAAGATTAAGTTTATATAACATTAATAATGGAGTTTCTTTGTAAATGCGATACTGAGAAAGAGTTCCGCCTTGACGCTAAAACTTATTTACTGAAAAATCATGCTGACGGAAATTCTGCAATTAGGATTTCTGGTAACTACTTGCGTGGATAAATTCTTTCAAATGTTTTTATAAACCAATTGAACCTAACGAATAAAAATAGTCTTCACTCAAAAAAAGACGTAGCATCTGGAAAGGTTCTCTCATCAGTCAGTCTGTGTAACGTTATATGCGGAGAGCGTCCAAATTCCATCCCGGGGTGTAACGATCTATTCTAGAAGTTACAAACCCTCGAATGAAATAAACCTCAAGGGCACCATCTTGTTAGTTTCTCATCCATACTCTTATCTAGTTCTCTTTCTCACTACGCAAGAGTACGAGGGATTTTGTCCTTGGCTCGCGCTTAGTACCAGATGGAGTACGCAAAATCACCGTTGTAATATTTATCCCATCATCAGTACATTAACATAGCATCAATACGTACGCCTTATCTTATACACTTTCTTGTTTTATTGTATTTACGGTATTTCTCAAGGTCTTTAAATGCTAGAAAATAGTATATAAGGAACGAGAGAAATACAGGAAGGTACGATTTTTGATATTGAAATAAAATATACACTCAACACCAAACATAACAATATCCATAACACCAGAGATCATTACACCCATTATATGCTAAACCCTGTATCAAAGAACATTTTTGTGCAGTTTTTATTTTAAAAGCAATTGAAAGTAAAAACAGAATATGCATCTAATTTACTTAGTAATTTACGACAGTGGTGATGAAAATTCTAACGATAATATCAAGATAATGATCTATCGTGCGCGCAACAGAAAGTACTTCCGAATTTAAGGAAACATAAGCATACAGTTGTATTTATAGTCTTATATTTTCAACAAACTTTCGAATAGAAATGCATTATCACAGAAATACTCATTTGATAAAATCAATCTGTTAAACCAAACCTTATTTGATTCAATCCTCAATATATAAACGAAGGCCGAATTTTAGAGTTCAAAAGAAAAAATATCATGGATATCATATACGTATTCAATAAAACTAAATAGATTTCTTTCTTACTTAACTGAATCAATAAGGGACTTTTTTTTACCGCTAATTAACAGTTTCAAAAGACGAAATATAACACAAAGACTTTGCTCCTAGTGCAATGTGGCATTTTAACTAGCGCAAACTCCGTTGTACTCAAGCTTATTTTTGTATAAATGCAGATTTCAATAGCTCTCATTCTTAGGCATGAGCCAAAATCAAAACTAGTTTTGAAGTTTTGGTTTTAGTTTGGAAATATAATCTTTTTCGACGTATTTCACAATGAAAATGAAAACGAAAACCTCAAAATCAAAAATATTAGATTCGCTGCATGCCTGACCACTCTTCATTGACAGTACCTACTATATAACTATGAATTCAGTTGTGTTTTGGAAAGGGTGTGTAATGAAGAGCGTTTTCGGCATTTCATGAGTTCACTTATACCTCCATGAGACGCATTTTATCTACTTCGTCGATTTTACTGTGTTTATTGGATAGCAAATAAATTGCGTTTCACTTGTGGTACAAGACCTAACGCAAGAAAAGGCACAGATTGCGTTCACACGCGTTTGCATACGTTTTTTCTGATTAACGCTACCAAACTCATCGAAGTTCTTTAAACACGTTTAAAAGGATAATTACAAACGCCTTTGTCTGTATTTTTATCATAACTCGATACCAAAACGCATCAGGACGCCAAGATTTGCAACATAAACGCATCTAATTGCGTCTAAAATGCGTTTCGAGATTACATGGGCGAGCCATTTGAATGACTAGGAATGACTCGAAATGGCTCGAAATGGTTGGAAATGATTGGGAATGGTTGAGAATGACTGGAAATGCCCGAATGAGTTTTTCCACTTGACCGGAATGCTATTGATCTATCTCTTATTGATGTTAATAGTAATAGTCACACTGCAGACCTTTTAGTGAATCGGCTAGAACCTGTTTTTGCTTGAGTTCCCAAAAAAATTAATATTACATCAAAATTACGTACAATCGGCACAGATAATCCAACTCCAATGAAAAATATACGTTCACTGTTCATTTCTAAACCAGAAAATCAACATATCATTGAGTTGCGATGTTTTGCGCATGATACCAATTTAATCGCTGGTAAGAATTTTATGCTTCATAGCTCTAGAATACCTAAGCATAGATCTAACTATCCAATTATACGAGAGCACAAAGAATCATTTTTCTCCGAACGATCTCTGTTTGCGTCGATAATAATAACTTTATTATCTTTTCTAAAAGAAATTACGATCTTAAACCTTTCAAAACTGTTACGACTGAAGTGTTTCCCTTCGATCATAAGACGGAACAAACGAATAATATATGCTCCTTTCTAGTATAGTGGTAGTACAGCTGCCCGGAAAGCAGAAGATGTTGGTTCGACTCCATCGGAGGGAGATTATCCTTTTGTCCCGTTCTACTGTCATAGCATCACGCTGCTGTCTCGCTGATAACTGAGTTTAACAATGTGAGAGAAAAGAATACATAACAAACACAAAGCTTTAGTTCGTACATTGCTGTATTTTTCAATATTTATCTGGCTTATTGAGATTCTCAAGGTATACAAGTAAAATTTTTTCTCGGCTCTTTTAGTAATTTGTAAACGACAAAAACTGTAATAAGTGAGTTGCAGAGATTCGAGATCAAAGATGGGCTTTATGCAATTCATTTTACAAAAGGTAAACAGCAGTGTCTAAGTTCCCAGGAGTCGGGGATTCGTTGGGAATTGGGAACTCAGAAATCAATTGTAACGATTAAATGCAGAGAGCGTCCAAATTCCATCCGGGGGTGTAATGCTCTCGTTCGAGTGTAACCTATACATAAGATTTGGTCTTATGGTGCCATTTATTCTCATCACACCTATTGCCTCTATCTTTCTGTCCTTTACATTTGTCTTTATCTATCCTTCTTCTTCGTTCTCTCAAATGGTTGAGTATTTAAGCGTGTGCTTTATATGTAATCGATGCGATTTATGATTTGAAGAGTTAAATAAAGTGTAATACCATCAACACAGGCATCTCTTCTATCTAAAATCGTCACATCAATGAACTGGAACAAGTGATGATAAACCAAAGCATAGCAACGTTATTAGGGGAGTCAGGGAGTCCAAGGAAAAGAGTGAAGTAAGAGCCTGTAATCGATTTGCTTGTATTGAACGATGAGTATCTCGGGTATTATGTACTTAATCGGCATGATACATAATGGCGATAATTGACATAATAGATACAGTGTTTATCGATTGACTTAATAGATACATGAATGACAAGGGGGGGATATGCACAATTCAACTGTTCCCTTAAGGATAAGTTCTGGTAGGTTAGAGTGATTCCTTATTTTGCTCTCGTAACTTTAAACGTTGAAGAAAGCAGAAATTTGTGAGGGTGTGGGTGTGGGTGCCTTCTACTACCTACCTTCATACATACACTTGCACTATATCATGGGTTCCTTGGATTCCCTGGCTTCCCTGAGTTCCTTGGAATCTCAAAGTTCTTCAGAGTTCCTTGGATTTCCGGAGTTTCTTGGAGTCTCAGAGTTCTTCGGAGTCCCTGGCTTCCTTGAGTTCGTTGGATTCCCTGAGTTCCTTGATTTCCCTGAGGTGCTTTACGTGTTTTGGTTTCGCATCGCTCATGGTCGCTTATTTATTTTTGAGTTCCCAATTCCCGAAGAGTTCCCGACTTTTGAGAACTTGGTCACGTCTCATACTTGGTCATAGATGTTGTTGAATAATCAATGTAACAAATCTGTGAAATAATAGTAGTTGTTAGATTTAAGCATGATTCAATGTTATAAGTAGAGTTGAATGTTATAAACAGGGTACAATGTTATAACTACGGTTGAATATTACTACCGAATTAACTTTTCAACCTAAAAGTTCACCGATTATAACACAAAAGTTATAACTCGAGTTATAAATGAGGCAGTTTTACCCCCACAATGGTCAACGCTCCATAAGATATCAACATGTTACAAATTTATGCTAACTAATATGTTAGAGCTCATTTATAATGGCGTAGCTATTGTTAGATCCGCATGAAAAGTAGGGGTGGACCATTTAATTTAACGCGAGTTAATTAACGGTTTTAGTTAATGTTAATTTTAAATTAACGGAAACGTACCATCCCTAATGACGAGCCGAACTATTTCTTATGTGCTTGCCGTTATCCAAGAAGCTAAATATGTGTGCCATCGAAATTTCTGCTAATCACTTTCTAACTTACAATAGTAATTGAACGTTGAAAAGCAATAGCACTACCTGACACCATGCTTGTTGTCATGCTAGTAGTTGTACTAACCATTCCACCGGTTGTACTAATCATCCCACCGGTAGTACTAACCATTCTGTTGGTTGTACTAACTACTCCACCTGTTGTACTAATCATTCCGTCGGTTGTAATAATCACTTCACCGGTTGTAGAGCCTAATAATTAGATTCAGACAGTTATTAGTTCATATAAAATAGGCAGCATCGTAGTGAAAAAAAATCATATTTGTTTCAGTTAAAATTATTAGCAATTAGGACTCGACTTATCACGAGACTCATCAAAATCCACTTACACTAAATATCAGGGTATAAATACTGATCCATAAACTGCAAGAGAATTCCCAGTTTCTGTTGTGAAACAGACTCGCCTGCAGCATATGAGTAAAATTTAATTTTCTTAACGATTAATAAAGAATATAAATAGTTCGGACTCTAAAACGAGATTTTCAGATTCTAGCTAACTTCCTCGATTTTCATGGTTCTTTCAGATTTTTTGAGTATGTCAATGGGGTTTCGTAAATCTTGAAAACAACTACTATCTTATTAATATGGAGAACGATGACTTCGTAGAAAGCTAATACATTCGCATGTTCCCATCTCTTGTTGATTAAACCAATCAACAATGTTCTAGATAAATCCATTGAAAATTCTCTGATAAAATGTTCTGGGTGCTGCTTGAATATTCTTCAAATAAAACTATAGATGCCAACACGATTCTTTTAAATGATTTGATCGAAGTTTATGGAAATACCTAGACAACACTGCAAGGAAATCGATAAACTTTCTTTTATTTTCATAGGCTATTTATAATATAGCTTATCTATGAGCTATCAAGAACAAACAGCTTGATACAGTATGTAAAAATATAGACTCCTAGAATACACATAAAATAATTACTTGATATAGCTGCTTCAACTATTTTTGTCGATTCCTGAATGGATGGTAACTGTAGAAAATAGAATGTACTGTTCACATTGCCGATCATGTGAAAGGCGGGAGAGTTTATATACATGTCCATAGTGAACATTTGGCAAGTGACTCGATTGCTACTATAAACATAGCAATTCAATGAGACAATCGAATCGTTTCCAGTTGAATTGAACATTTTACACAAACATGTTTGGCATGACGACTCCTCTACTGTTATGTTAAAATTGGATAAGACCAGAGAAGCATTGCGAATAATACCCACAAGTGATGCATCGATACAGCTAGCAGCAATGATATATGGAATCATCAGAGCAAGAAACATCGTGTATCTCTATAGATACGAAAGTGTTAAATCTGAAAATGACAATTTGTTTACTGAAAACTGTACTTGCGATTGATAAACAATAGAATATATTTCTCTAGAGAAAAATTCCGAATCTATTGAATACATTCGGATAAACGGGAATAAATGACAAAATAAAATGGTCATTACGCATTCAGTAGTAAAGCAGCAGATAGTTTTTCAGTCTCTTTGTTGACAATAGCTCTCGGTTTGCTTTTCGGGTTCAATTCTTTACTTTGACAGAAAAAAATGGTAGTGTCAAACTTGAAACTTGAATTCAGTTGAAAATAGAAAATTTCAACTTTCAACGTATCGCAATATATGTGTGTGTCACTATTCATCAGAATACTATTGGTTTAAAAGTTGAAAATTGAAAATTTCAATTTTCAATTAAATTCAAGTTTCAAGTTGGGCATATATGGAAAAAAGACAAACAACACAATTCTATTGATGCCCGAGACATTTATTAAGTCAATAAAATAAAATAAGAACTCGTTTTTGAAGAGTAACGTGTTGTAATTCATTGAAGGTGCATATATGTTTGTTTTTCACTCGCTTATAGTCTTGATTAGAAATGCATCAAAGCTATGTTAATCCTTATTTTAGTGAACTTATAATTGATTTCATTACTGATGGTAAGGATGTTAGTTTGACTTTGAGAATCGTTTGAATCTCATACACAACCACCGTCCTGATTTTGGCAAGGAAGCTTATTATAACAGTTCCTTTTTGGCGGAAATGTAGGGCTCACATAATTATTAAAAGTGCAAATACTGAAGAACTGTAAAACTGCTTAGTTACTATAGTCTTTAAGGAGGATCTTTGTTGCTCTTGTCTTCATTCGACAGCGGGAATCGTCAAAACATAGACTTAGAACTGACATTCCTTATTTTCTTCGATAGAATATTTGAATTCCACAAAATCCTTCTGTTACTATGCTGATTATTGAGAAAAAGTCTTTTGGTTTGTAAAATGTGAATATGGTAAACTTGAGATTGAATAAATTTCAAAATCTCCCTATTGTTACATAACTAATAGAAGTCAATTGTTGAATCTCATTGTTGATTACTTTTTCGACCTTTCTTCGTAAGTAAAACTTCCCTCAAATATATGACCTTCCTGGATAAGCAATGTATTAAACGTGATTATGCCGATATTGATGGCACGCTTCGATGATTCTCCTTTCTTCTATTTCTGTTCTCCTTCCATTGTTCTAATATATATATATATATATATATATATCCTGTCTCTCCTATCTCTCTCCTATATATGCATGTATTATGTATGAAGTTGTTACACTCTGGATATGTGAAGAAACAAATAAAAATCTTCGCTGAGGGTGACGGTAAGCTACTCCACTCAATCCAGTTCGTCTTAAACGCTGAGATCAGCACTTTTCTGGATTCTTAAAACTTATAAACCCTTTTTCAAAAACCTTTCGTTGTCTCAGAATTTTGTGCGTTTGACCATAGATTAAAATTCAAAGATCTTCTGTGGCAATGAGGCGGAAGGGGAGACGTTTAGTCTTTTTCTATTTTGTATCTAAAATGAGTAGACAAGCATTGATTGAAAAATCTTGCGACTATTTTGTTTCATTATCTCTAGACCAGAGATGCGCATTTACAATTTTTTCCTAAAGGAACCGTCGACATTCCTCAGCATGTTTAGAAACTTTGCAGATGAGTCCTTGCTCTTGCCATCAGAAATCAGTCCTCTTGTCTTTGAGATATAATCAAGGGGGAAACATCGTACTTTGAGAAGTCAAAGTACAAAAGTACATCAAAGTATCCCGAAGCACTTCAAAGGGCGTGGGCGGGTGTGGGTGTGGATGATACTATGGGGGAAAGAAAAGAACTCACACCCACACCCACACCCCCAAGATCATTTGAGCATCTGCCCAACGTGAGCGTCAAATATCCATTACGTCCATTACCCCCATTATGTACATAATGCCAAATATACGGAGGGTCCAATCCTAGCCAATTTATTCCAAGCTCTGATTTCGCTGGGAACCCTGAGATCCCTAAGATCCCTGACGTCCCTGGAATCCCTCAGTTCCCTTGGGATGTTTTAGTTTATTATCGCTGGTTCTTGCTTATTGATTTTTGAGTTCCGAATTCCCAATGAGTTGCCGACTCCAAGGAACTTGGTCAGGTCTCCTATAACAATTAACTATCGAAAAAAGTTATTGTTATTTATAACAATAAGAAAAAAACTTATTACTACAAATAACAATAACAGAAATAGTTATTGTTATTCTTTTGTTATTAATAACAACAAGATAATAGAAACTTCTTACCCCTATTTGAAAATGTCTACTGCATATCGTTTAGGGCTGCATTTGACAAAATGGAAAAGGTTTTATAACTTATCATTCATGATTCTTCATAGCTTCCCTTTCCGAGGGAAAATATTGGAAAGTAGAAAAAATAAAAAAGATGCTCCTTCCGAGTAAAAAGGAAGCAACAACTTTCCTTTCGGAGAGAAAATATAGGAAAGTAGGAAAAATTAAAAAGATTCTTTCCTAGAAAAAAGAAAGCAAAAACTATCCTTTCATTACTTTTCTGAAAGTAAAAGGAAAGTGCTACTTGTAGTAAGTAGTACACTTAGTCTTAGCATTCGCCATTTCAAACTTATATTGCGAGTAAACATTTGTTCTTAATACGTTCTCATTGTTTAGTCTATCAAATTTCATCAAACATTTTTTTAATTCAAAAATAGTTTTCTCTATAAATATCGTGTCTTCTGATAATGTATTCTCTTCAGATACCTAGTGTAATATATGAATACACACTGACTAGTATTGTCATTTCCATATGTAAAGTTTCCTTGTTATCTTATCAAGCAATTCTGCTTTCCCCATTCAAATATCATCAAAATAGTAGCATAAAAATATTCATGGGCCATGGTAAGGAGACCATGGTCAAAAAAGTAGGCTTGTTTGGATCTCTACAACATTCATACAACATCTATTCTACTGAAAATGAGGTGGAAGAAATTCAAATAGTTTTCAATTGATCTGAAAAACATTTCCGGGTTGAGCCCACTCCAGCCTGAAAACCTGGTTGCAACGATATAGTACAAGGGGGAATAGGCGGATTCAGGAATCCCTGGAATCGCATGAATTCTCGGAATTTTTATAATAACAAATGACATTCCAGAAATTCATATTTAATCTCTATGATTCTCACTCTAGTCCTGAAAATCTGATAGAACTCATTGTCAAGGCTGCATTGCCTTATAAAATGGCTTGAAACGCTGCACTAAACTATTGAGGAAAATCATTTCCTAGGCAAACTTATTTTTTCATATGCTTGACCTGTTCAGATATCAAGATTTGTCCACAGCACATGACACTCTTGCTCCAAATGCTCATGTATTTCATGCGCATACCGCAAGACAGTTCACTAGGGTTATCAATTCTAAAATTCTAGGCACTTAACCTAATTAGATGGGTATCAAGTCCATTTTGACAACACGACAGTTTACTTTCTTATTTTTAGGAGAAAATGTTCGAGATAGAATAACAAACAGCAGCAAGCAATAAGATAAATCAATGAGATACAAGAAATATGTCGAATCAAATGAATCTATGGCATCTAATGTGTAATCTTTTATTCATTCAGTAGTCTGACAGTTGAACATGCTTAAAGCAATCAGGTAGCAGCACAGCCTTTCTGTCTACTAAAAGATAAGAGACTCTCTATCTATGACTGTATTGTTTTTGGCATTAATTTGGACACAAAAGAAAAATAGTTTGAAAGTGAAGAAAAAAATTGGTACGGAAACTCTTATTGTATGAAATTTAGATTTATCACTAGTTGACACAGAAGACGAATTATAAATTTTGTCTTAGGATCAGCTATATTTCTCTGATTTGGATATAAAAAAGCAACATTAGATTTAAAATACTAGTTTGACTCTTGACCTAATGACTTGTAATGATTTTCATCAGATTAGACAATACGATTTTTCTACACTAGATTCGTATAACTGATCTACTTTGTTTTATCACAGATTCTCTTGTTTTCTTCTAAACAAAATTAAAATTAAATCTGGAAAGAAGATTATAGGCTAGATTATAAACTTGACAAATAGTCTTTTTTAAATTATCACAAAGGAGAAGATCATGAGATCATTTTGAAGCTGATTTTTTCGAAATCATATTTTTCTTATCTTATGTGACATTTTTGAAAACGTTAATGAGAAGTTCAACGCACTGCATTCGGATAGGAACAAAACAGATTCTACATGCATTAGAATGCCTGAACTTCGCCTGAATATTCAAGATCTTCATCGAGTCCCGCATCTCTATCCTTTTTGTTTTCTAGCTGTCTGCCTTTTTCTCGAAGGTTCAATTATTGACTCTAAGACTGTTTTGAATTGTGAAAGTCGAGGGATATTTATTCTTCCACGGAAGAAAAATACTCCAGTCATCACTAAGTTCAGACCAATTTTTTCATAAGATATGCATCAATACTAGAGATAAAAAAAAGCTCTTGTTTTATTATCCTTTGTCCGTGAAAGGGTAGTGTTATGATCTGTGTATGCCCACCAGAGCTGGGCAACTCAATTCAAAAAATGCCCAACTCAACTCAATTCAACTCAATTCAACTCAATTTCTGAGTTGAAATGAATCGAATTGGACATGTGCTTTTAGAGTTGATGAATTGTGTTGAATTGGATTGAGAGAATGTTTTCTGAATTGGTGAATTTAATTGAATTGAGTTGGAAAAGAAAGTTATGACCAAAGAATTGAAATGAATTGAATTGGAAATTTTTTTAGCGAATTCGTTAAATTGAATCGAATTGAGTTGAAAATTTTTCTTCAAGATCGATGAGTTCAATTCAATTCAACTCAAAAAAACCTCGCAAAATTTTTCTGTATGATTGATTAATATAATTAAATTGGAAATGGCCAGTGCATGATTATGATTTAGTTTTTAGTTGTTATCCAAGTATTTTGTTTTGATGAGGCTGATTTACTACACGTTTCAATATATATTTATTTGTTTATATTTATTTATATTTATTTATATTTCTGTGGAAATTCCTAAAGTTTACCGTTATTTTCTTCTTTTATCTGTTCGATATATTTATTAGTTTTATCTACTAATGTTTTCAATGCACTGACGTCAATATCGATTCTTACGAATCATAAGTGAAATGTCTATTCATCTGTTTATCTATGGTTAACATCGATATGGTATTTGTTTTGGTGAAGTGATATGATATTAGTTAGATAATGTAATGTACGGTGATGAAGTTAACATACAGGATGGTTAGCAGTTTAGAAAATTCGAGAAACGTCTTCGATTTGTTTAAAATAAACCGCTAAAAGAAGAATT
>CAJNYU010001691.1:0-132325 GCA_905331475.1 Rotaria socialis | reverse complement strand
TGTTGACGTTCTGGGCACCCACATCACACACACAATGATAGCGAACTTGTCTTAATCTTAAAACTATAATGTAGTTCAATATTTACAATCTATATATGAATAAGTATGTGAATGATGAAACATTGAAATTGAAATAAAATCATAAAAATGATGCACCTATCTTTTTAAAATATGGCTTGTGGGTGTGGGTGTTGACGTTCTGGACACCCACACCCACACCCTTCTTCCTAATAACTTACCACGATCGAAAATTTGAAAGCAGTTGAAGTGCTACTGTTGTTATTGTTGGAAAGAATTTTTTTCAACTAATAAGGTTTAGTTAATATTTTTTTCAAAATGTCTTTTCTCTTACCTTTTTTTTACAAAGCGACATAACTCAATCGATTTCTATTTGCTTTACCACTTCTTTTCTTTTCTCAAGCATGTACACTTTGAAGAAGTATCGCGTACATTACAACAATACGCATTCAAAGGAAGAAGAAAAAAGAAATTATTCTTTTTCGACGAAATTATTCAATTCTGAATAAACAATTTGGTACTGAATGTTTGCTCGAATGAAGAGAATAGAAATTTTTAACAATGAATAGCAACAAGCAATAGGGTAGAGTAATCTATTGTATCTCTAATTAATTTAAACTTATTTTTAATGCGGTGTAAAGCACAGCATTCATGTAGTCCGTCGCAAGTTTTTTTTTTGTTTTTAACTTGACGCGTACGCATCAAAATAGTCATTTTGTTGTGCCATCATCCCGGGATTGAAAAATCATAGAAAATTCGTTGAAACGTGAGATCGAAGTATCAAGGTCGAACCTTTTACATCTGTTAGCCACTATAGTCCATTCATTTACAGCTGATCTATGATAATGAATCATGAAGATAATTAATCGATCAATCGAAATCGATCCTTAAGAATGTATCGCTCAGTGTGAATAGAGTTTCCTCAGTGATGAATTTCATTATGGTTACATAAAAAGTATTCAAGATTTCTCTGACTTGAAGTTTTTTCCTGAAGATCCGATTCGAGCTTTGTATCGGATTTCGTCTTCAAGTGAAACTTGAATACCATCTATAATAGTTTCTTTCTAACTTGAGTACGCATAAAAAATTCTCATTAAGTGACGCAATAATCTACAAAATCGTAATTGATAGAATATCCATTCGAACTAGATATGACAGTTTCAAGATCAAACTTGTTACATCTATTTTCAAATTTTCAATACTAAGTTTCGTTCGCCTAAAAATATTATTCAAAAATGATGATTTTGTAAGGTTTTTATCGTTAGAAAGTTTCAAGATAATAAAAGAGATGTTAGCAAGCAATAGTAGCCAATAGTCTATTTCTTCGCATCTGATCTAAGTTAGTGAATCATTGAGCTAATTTAATGTTCAATCAAAAGCATTCTCTAAGATTATGGTGATAATCACGAAAAAAACGTTTTCTCAGAAATGAATTCTATTATGATTACTTGGGAACTAAAAAGAATGTAATGATTTTTTTTGTTTTTAATTACAACTGCTGAAGACACGAAAAGGTATATATTTCAAGCGATTGTGAAACTAATCAGGCCCTAACGATGTCTAATTAATTTTAAGATTGCTTGTTCCTTTTCCGTTAATTTTTTTATTTTTTCGTGTACTCGACTTGTGCTTCGCACCGCATTTCGTATACGAGTGAAATTCGAATACCATCTAGTTTCGTTAGAATTCTGATTCGAAAAATATATTTGAAATTCAATAGAAAATTGATTTATTCTTCATATAATTCTTATATATATATATGAGAACAGGTAGTATTTTCAAAAAATCTTAAAAACGTTTCTCATGGTGTCGGGGTAATCGAAATTTTTATTTTTATCATTTCTCATTGTAATCAACAGATGCGAATATAATTATTATAGAAATGTCACTATCGAATAAACAGCAGTCGATATTTATTTTATGATCGAGAAATTAAATAAGCTCCTAGTCAATAGTTGCATCATAGAATTCAAATACGTTGTATGATGATGTAAAATAGATTAATATATATCAATTGTGGACGACTTATGATAGTGTATAAAAACTTTGATTTGAATAAGACATATTTTGTTTCGATACTATTTTTCTATTAATTATATGAATAGGAGTGAGAATGTTTAGTGTCATTTCATAAATTTGTTCTTAGATGCGTTGATGCAACGTTATGAGTGGATGGAGACGTTCTCAAATTTTTGCTACCCAGTATCCAGCTGACGAAAGTTTTTAGTAACAACTTCTAATCGAACTTGTGTAGTACGATAGATTTTTTACACACCCACACCCACACCCTTTTTTTCATTCTTTTTAAAACACTTAAAAATATGAATTCTATTGACAATAGAACTGTACATAGAAACACTAAAATATTCAGTAGACGAGTAGATGACGAATGATGACAACGCAAAAAAAATTCTTAATTCCATAAAATTTATTTCTCTACGATTGCAAATGGATGATTTTTGTAAAAAAAAGTTTATTATACTCGATCTTTCGACTATTCATTGTCAATAAACCAGAATTCGTTTTTTAAAAATATTTTGCATCTACCTGAAATTGAACAAGATTCGTTATGTAATTGTATCAAAAAACATTAATACTAAATTAAAAAATCGAAATATACACATCTTAAGATAGCAAGAAATATCAAAGTCTAAATTAGCACCAACTGATAAAAAATACTTGATTACAATAGATGATGACAATAAGAAAAGAATTTTTCGTGTGGAAATTTGCTGGTCATTGAAATTATCTTCATCAATATCAATTTTCGTTCTGCTTTTTGTCGAATTAATAATCGTTGGATATACATCAATGATTCAGAATTGAGACTCGATCCGTATGGTAATACTGTCTTTCGTAAATAAGTCACCAAATCGATCATGACTGTAGCAAACATTGTATTATCTTGAATGTATGAATTAGAACAACAACAGTGATATATGTGTACATCGAACATTTCTGCCCCCCATTTAAATAAATTCGAGCTCACATCTTGTAGTCAGTTGGCGATGGGAGGTGAATACATTGATATTTGTCTTTCAGATTGTGCATCCACTAGTTACTATTTTAATTTCCTGTTCACTATAAAAAAATTGACCAATTCGACTTCTCCAAACACGTTCGTGCCTGTTAATTTATTGTAAATTCATTTAAAATGAAACTAGCTGTATTTGATTAATATTTATTCATCGTGATTAAACACTATCGAGTAGTTTCGATCTAATCTTGAAAGTCAAATGAAACCTTTGCTTTAAGTCAACTGAGTAATTATTACGAAAGACGATTATATTAAAGGTACCAATTTTCGACCAACATTTCTAATAGCTGACATACATAAACAGTACGTTGGAATTCACAAACGAAAGAAGCTCTTGTAGAATTCGTAAAATTTATTGATTTTTGTTCAGAACAATAGTAAACAAACATCTATTGCGTTTCAATTAAAGAACGAATTTTTATGGAATAATTTAACTGAAATAATTCATTTTCATAAAATGATTAAAAATCATTTAAAGTTCTTAAAAATTTCTATCAACAAAATCTTTAAAAAATATCTCTCTAATATTTTAACGGTCACCTAATTTTCTATGTCACAATAAATATACAATTCCTTATTGTTGCAATTTCAATAAATGACTAATAACAACTGAGGATATTATATTGGAAAAATATTTTATTAATATAGTGTAGATGCAGTTGCTTGTGAAGGCACTACCTAAACCCTTCAGATGTTCTGTTTATTCGTTAAATTGCAAACTTGAACAAAAAAATATGGAACGCTTCACGATTTTGCGTGTCATCCTTGCGCAGGGGCCATGCTAATCTTCTCTGTATCGTTCCAATTTTATTATATGTCCCACCGAAGTGGGACGACTATCAGTCTATCGTATGGCTATATATATTGAATCAAGAGAAACGGAAACAAAAAGGTGAATGAGGAGAATGAAGAATTTCGAGTAATACAAATAGCTGACATCTATTTAAAAGAAAAACAGTCCTGCTGGATTACTTCTGTTAATTTACTTTGTGTTTTCGATGCATACTGTTCGGTTACTATACTAATCTGCTCAACAAATTGTTCACATATTAATTTATGACATCATCGCAATATATGAAGAAAATTTTTCTCGGCTAAGGCATGTAAAAATTATTGTCATTTTTTTCTGTGCGTGAAATAATGCAATGCTTTCACGCAATAACATTGGTGTGCTGTCGTATATTTGATTGTAATTACGTAAACAAGGAGTGTTCTGAGAAAATTTGCTTTTCATCGTGACTCTTTGGCTTTAATTTCAATGATTTCAAATAGTATATCTCCAGAACAGTGAGTCCGTTGGAGTTGAAACTAGGTTTATTCCTAGCTCTAGTGTAGGTATCCACCGTAAAAATATCAGCCAAATCTATGAGATCGATTGAGCAATGATGGCCATGGCTTCATGTGTAATGCCTTCTAGAGGGCATTTTCATTTATTTTCTATTGACCACTTATCACTAATTTCTTTTATTCATCTTCACGGGATTTAAGAGCAAGTCGTGAATCGTATATTTCTAGCAAATGTGAAGCGATCTCATCTACATCAGCTGCATCGAGATTTGCAAAAACAACAGCAGTCACTTTCGCTTTTAAAACTCGAATTATCATCGTTTCAAAACCTTGCCATGTTCCGCTATGTTTAACAACATGCATTCCATCAACGGTTTCATCTATTTCCCAGCCAAAACCATATGGATAAGTTGTATTATCGTTTAATGTAACCGAACTCCACATTTCATCAAAACTTGTCTGATGCTTCAATAGTTTCTTGCTATTGAGTCCTGTGTCCCATTTCACCATATCATACATATTGAGATAAAGAGCACCATCAGCAAATGTATTCAGACTTGGTGCAACCCATTCTTGATTTTTGATTTTACCATCTTCAAGGGTGTAACCCGATGCACGGTTTAATACAATATCACTTTCACTAATCACTCGTGCTGTTTTCATTCCGAGAGGCTGGAAAATGTTCTTTTCAAGAAAATCACCATAAAATTCACCAGTTATTCGATGAATTAATACGCCGAGTGTGATATATCCGAGATTACTATATGAATACTGTTTACCCGGTTTAAAATCAAGTGGGATTGTCTTAATCAATTCAAACATTTCGTCTTCAGTAATATCTTCACGATAATTGAAATCATCAGGATAGTCAGTCGTGCCAGCAGTGTGTGTTAAAAGATGTCGAACAGTAATATGTTTCCATTCCTTTGGTGCATCGTCAATATATTCTATAATTGGCGTATCCAATTCAATATCTTCTCGTTCAACTAGTATCATTATAGCCATCGCTACAAATTGCTTGCCCATTGAACCCGATTGAAACATAGTTTCAAGCGTAACAGGTATTTTATGTTCAATATTCGAATAGCCATAACCTTGACCGTAGACTATATGATTATTTTGTATGATGACAAGTGAAAGGCCTGGTATCTTTTGTTTTTTCATTTCCGTTCGAACATATTCATCGATATCAGGACGAACATTAGTATCATGTCCTAATATAAATTACAGTGCATGAATTTGGCAAGTTTGATTTCTTTTTCTTGTCATAATCTAGCAAGTTGTCGAAGTAAAGAATACTCGTTACTATGCCGAAATATCTTAGCAGAATGAAAAGATTAAATTCCGATTCTTGTCAAATTGTTGCTCTAGTGGAAAAGCAAGAATATTTATTCTTTTTCTGTCTCATGAAGTCAAAAACTCATAAACTCTTTGAAACAAGGAAATTATTTGAAAGCGTTCTGTAGAAAAAAACAAATACTTCAAGAATGAACATCCGTTTAGGACAAATGTAAATGAGAGTTGACTCTAATCCAAGTTGAGTAAATTATGTTTTAGTTCTCTTCTCTATGATAGACTTAACTTACCAGTGGCACCATGAGACGATGAAGTTGCATGCATATTATTAGAATCAACCAAAACCTAAGAATGACTTAATAACTTCAAGAAGAAAGATTCTAAAGAAAATGCTTTATTAAATCACAATATTCGAATAAAAAACAATTAGAAGTTCTCGTAATTAAAGATTTATACAGCATATTTTTCTGCTTTTTTTGGCTCAATTTTTACTTATACTCGGCGCATTTTGCAGCTTTCGATTTACTTTACCAGAAAAAATATTTGTACAGATGCCTCATTTTCTAGAAGATGTCGAAAGAAAAAACAACACCAAGAATCAATACACTATGCTTAGTTCAAGAGGCTAATACAGAGTGGTGAGTTAGGATGACTTTGAGCAGATGAAAAGTCGTCACAAATCAGTAGAAGTTGCTGAAAATCACAGAATAACCCCAGTAGTCATACAAACTCATGATAAATCACTAAGACTGAATCGAATCTTCGCTGATTTAAATCACTTGCTTTCCCCTTGGTTTAGTTGCTCTTTAAATCAATCGTAGAGAACTCGTGATTGATTTATACTCTGACGAATCAAAATTTGATCATCTTCTATCTGTCTTTGTTTTGTGCACTCACCAAACTTTGAAGTAGATAGGAGTTCTTACTTGTTAAGAAAATAACAGACTGCTAGTAGATTTGAGTAATCGTCCAACGATTCAAAGTCTCTAAATAGAAAAATACTGCATTATTGCGCATTAGATTGCATGTGTAAACCATTTTCTTTAAAGTCACGCCATGTAAATATTGAAATACAAGCTTCACCTTGATGATCAATAATAACATATGTATCGATATAAAGACAAGAATCGATCACATGTGATGCGTTCTCTAATTGTAACAAATATTTTTACCGTCTCTTGAAATGACTAATCGTGTGCATAGTTTATCTCCAATCTTTATCATATAGCAAGCAGAGTGCTTGATTTAGCATCTCAAATTCTTTCGATTGCGACCGTTGAAAGACGATCTGAATGAACAATATTTTCATCATTAAAATTATATTGAAATTTCATTGGTATATAGGAGATGAGGTGTATGTGCATATGGAAAAATCAAAATTTAAGTAAGTGTTGATGTGCACATGGATTTGGGCGAATTTCCTCGAGGAACGCCCACATCTATACCATTCGGGTGCAACACTACTCGGTATTATTGCAGTTGTCTCATGACTTTGTAAAACGCCGGCAATAATCATTTAATGATTTGCTTACACGTTATCGAGAACATAGTGATAGACTGTGGGTAATCATTATTCCAGATAGCGTCAGTTGGAGCAACATAGTTATATGCAATAAAGCATGGTTTCTTGTTCGAGTTCTGTTGGGTATGGATGCAGGTAAATGTAAAACATCCAAATCCATACCCTCTTTTTTTCTTGCTTTGTTTTGTCACTGGTTGCTTCTCATTGCAATTAGTATTGTTTTTTGCTATAAAAAACTAAAAACTCATTTCAAGTTTTCTAATCTTACCTACGACTTGCAAATCACTATGCTTCATCATACAGTGGCTATATGACTGTTGCATTCCCTATCCCTTCATTGCTGTCTTTTAAAATCCTTGAAATCTGCATGTCGTGATGAACTCTTTGTTTTTTTTTTCAAAGTAAAATTTCGTTCTTTTTTTTAGTAATAACTGAAGTGTAGATCATCACTTCATTTCTTGTGAGCACATTCAATGATCCTTTTTTCAACACAAATCTAATAGCAGATGTGTTGATCGCTTTTATCCATTCTGTTTGAAGTCATGTCAATAGAAAAAAATCTCAATTTAATTTAGTGTGCTCTCATGTTATACTCCAGAAAAATGTTTTCAATACGAATGAAGGGAACCGGATTCGTTTTTTCGAACGATAAACTTTAATGTTCATGAATAATCATTTTCTATCAAAACATAAGTATATATTATTCATCGTTTTTGTCTATAAGTGTCATTGAAAGTACCAGTTGTTTTTGTTGTAGTCGAACTTTCAACTGGCTGAGAATCGTGATTGTGGAAGAGTTTTCATCATCAGGATAATAAAGCCGATAGATATGATAGTTTGTTTGATTGGCAAGTAAACACTCTATTTCATTGATAGATATTTGAAATGTATTTTGATTAGACGATCGACTTGTTTTGACTTCGATCAATTCGATTTTATTGTTTGCAGTCGTGTCAATGATTCGAATGTCGAATGGTTTCCCAGATTCTTGCTGTTGATTGACCCATTCAATTGTTTTTTTAGGGTGTTTCCATTCTAGATATCGATAGACGAATTCTTCACCTCGGCGACCAAATTTTGAGTCAACTTCATTGCCAGCCGAAGTACCCATAGGAGGCGGTAGTATATTCGGCGACGAGACAGAAGAGAGAACAAAATTCTTCAGAGTTGCAACATGAATATGTTCGAAGTTAGTGGGTGGTGGTGTTACACTGAAGTCAGCAAGCGAGAAGGAGGTAGAACAAGATTTGGCCAATCGATCTGACGGTGAGGGGTCGTTTGTGTTAGATTTTGACTGTTCTTGTACTGAAATAAACATAATAGAAAGAAAACACGAATTATTTAGAAAATGATTGTAACGTGATATTTTCATGCTCCGGATGTTTAGATATTCCGTTTTCTGTATTTATGCGTCTCGAAGTCTATTCAGTAGGAATATTTTCATTCTCACCATTGGGTCGCTTGTCACTATCTTGTGACACCAGTTGATCATCATTTTTCTTCTTACTAGTTTGCTCACAATCATCTCTTGGTTTGGGCACCGATGACATCGATTCTGTTGGATTATTTGGAGAGCTTACCAATAGGTTTGATATCATTGCCTCTATTGATTGTAACTGCGATTTTTGCTGTAGCTCTTGATTTGAGGATTCAATAGTACTATCCTTTCCAGCTTTCATAGGAAAACAGGTCAGCGATTTTGGCTTATTCGGATCTATCGTGGTATTGATAGCCGGCTTGGGTGGCTGCCACCCAGGTTGATTTCTCATTTTTTCTAACATTTCGAATGGAATATCAATTGATTCATTACTCTCTGCATTTTCTTCTTCGCTTAGTGACGAATCCGACTCGTTTTTGATGAGTTCTGGAATGATCCATGTGTGTTGTGATTTTTCAGGAAGAAGGTCACGTTGCTTTGCCAGACCCTCTATGTCTTCAGCTTTATAAACTTTAAAAAGATATGTGATATATTGAGAAAGTTTTAAACGAGCCGACTCGTCTGAAACAAGATAGTTCACCATCGTATTAATATGGTAACTCTCGAATTTTTCATATTTTTTCAAAATATAAAATTTTTTTACTGACTCATTCATGTAACTGTCCAAACTAGACGATGAAGATGCTGCTCGTACTATACTCTCTTGATAACAGTAGGATAGGCGAATATAATCAACTGATACAAACTGCACAGAAGAGAAGATCGATTGAAGATAACAGGATCGTGATTCGGATATGAAATTATTGCTTAGTAAAAAATGTTGAATGAAATCAATTGAACAAGCATAGAAATCGAGTAGATCTGTAGATGTTTGTTCATTATCAACATTGACCAACACTTTGATAACATCGGCAAGATTGTTGATATTGAAAAGTGAGCAAAACCGTTGTTTGAATTCCGCAGAGCAAAATAAAACATCTGTGAACATAAAACAAAAACCACAACTCAGCATTTTTTGCCAGGTTCAATATTGACTGTTTTTTTCTCTACCTGGCAGTTTAACAATCAATAAAGTGTCCGCAAAGATATCGGCGATGTTCATATCATGTGGATAATATAGCTGCTCAGTATATTTAAACAATTTATTTTGATTTCCCAAACACGGAATAAAGGCCCAATCGAGACATTTATCTACATTAGTTAGAGAAAATTCCTTTTGATTCTTTGTTTATGTTTTTTTACCTTTTACTGTTGTTTGTTTATTCTGTGCAAATGCTAATCGTGTAATCACTTCGATACATTTCCAAATAAACTCATTGGTCTTGTCAGTAATATCGAACAACAATGGAAGATAATCATCAAGTGTTGGTTCACATTTCACTTGAAGGACATCAACAAAGAATTTTTGTAAATTAGCATCGTTCCCATAGTAGGGTTGTATGGGTGTACTGCGAATCGATTCAAAATTTCTCATATTTTCTCTTGTCAGTAATGCTTCAGAATCTCTCCAAAATACTTCATCAATGAATAAAAAGTCACCCGTATTGACAGTTCGTGGAATAAATATGAGTGGCCATAAGCGGAAGCGAACAAGACGAGCACAAGTATCACTGTCGGACGCTAGAAATAGGTAGATATGACGAATATTATCAATTGTATCACGGCACGACTGACGGAATGTGGTCGGAATTGTGCAAGGAATCCTGAAAAAATTGAAAAATATTTTTGTATGTAATTATCAAAGTGCCACTTACACATTCAGTGTCATGTGCATTAATTTTCCTAATGAATCACGGTCAAGATCACACGACCATTTCATAAAGAATTCGAACATCGTCATGCGAGTTATTTCTTGTTGAAATCCAAGTAACCTAATCAAATTGGTGTTCTTCAATGGAATTTTTGATCGATCCAAATGTGGCACATAGCGACTGAAAGGATGGTTCAACGGTAAAAAGTAGACATCTGTCGGCTTCAAAAACTGACTGCCAACCGGTATCCATGGATGCTTTCTCAACAAGGAATAAAACGAAGATTCGATACCTTTGACTGGCCCTATCCCTAGTGTATGTCGAGAACGAGCTCGAATAACAGAAGCGACGAAGTAGGCAGAGATAGATTCAAAATGTCGATCGAAATACAGTAGAATTGGCGTGTATCGAGCTGCATCAAGATTATCCTTCGACGAGACGAGTGCATCAAATTCGTCGCAACAATAATCGGTTATAAAGAAAGGTTCGTAAATTAACGAGGATAATGTGGCAATTTCATGGGCCCATTGCGTTCCAACAAGTTGCTCAACTTTAATAAAGGCTAAATGAGCAATAAAAAATTTCAGAAAATAAAACAGTAAAATATACTCTGAAATATCAAAACTTACGATGTTCAATTGTTTTTACTAGAAAAAAATCATGAATATTGAGATCATTGAGAAAATGAATAAATAGATTTCGGTCACTATCTTTGAGAAAGAGTTCGGTTCGATACTCCTTAAAGTAATCATCCGAAATGAATGTAAATTGATCGGCTAATGCTGTCAATGAATCAAGCGATCGTTCACATCCATACAATGAAGTCAAATGAATGATGTTGGCGCCATTGGAATCGATGCGTACAAATTTTCCTTGACGAGTTTTAACAATCATTTGGTTTTTCAATTCATCCATTTGCTGTATAAATAAATCAGGTCGAGGTGCATATAGATCTTTGTAAATACACATAAGATAAGCAATAAGAACCGAATCCGATTTCTTCGACCATTGAGCATCATCCATCATGACGGGTAATATATGATTGGAATAAATCCTTCGGATATTGAGTGCATCAGTAATACCTGAAAAATTTACTTTCTTTGTTTAGATGAATTAAATATAGATTCGTGTTGAGATCTACCTAAATCTTTTAGTAGACGTTTGATCGAATCGAAACGTCTTGGATATTTGCTTTCGATAAAATCAAGAAGTCGTTCGTCAATCATTGGTGTATCTTCAAGAACAATTTTGAGATATTTGGCATATGGAGTTTTTTTATTTAATGGAAATAAAATAGCTCGTTGACTAAATTCTTCAATGGATACCAATCGTGATTGATGTTGTAATGGGATAATTTTCATTTTTTTCAATTCCTCCATCGTTGTTACTCCTGATCCGTCATCATGATCAAAATTAAATCCAGGTTTTTCTCGTTCTTGCTGTAGACTATAGTCAATACAAAGTAGCCATTGAGCAACTAAATGTTGAACAACGAAAATTCATCATTTCAACACTGAATAAGAAACTTACTTTGTTCAATGCTGGTGGTTTTGGTTGAATGTTCTTGTTCATTTTGTGTATACAACGTTCGAATCAACCGTAGAATAGAGGAGAAATCAAGTCGTTGGCAACCTAATCTCATAAGAATTGCTTCATCGCATTCCGTGACAATCTGTTCGTCGAGATAATAACTATTAAAATGAGATAAAAGCAAATCTTGAGAGAAAATCTCTCGTATAAATGCATCTCGAACAACAACACAACGTGTCGGTGAGACCCATTCAAGAATTTCGTTACGTAGAACAGGCAATTGAATAATACCCATGAGTAATTGAATACTTTTATCAATAAATGTATTAAAATAGGGATCGATTTCATTGCGAGTCGGGATTAGTTTAAGAAAATATTTGAGCGTTTGAATCGATGTTAGTAATTGATTATTTTGCTGCAAATCGAGTGAACAAGAAATAAGAAGATCAGGTAGATGTTGAAATTGTTCATAGGCTAATGGAAGAAGTTGAATCATTTCTGTTTTAAGCCATTCATTCCACATATTATCGCGTAGAACTTCCTGTCGCGTAGCCGGAATTTCAAAGTCGGCTTGAAGAATAAAGCGAAAGCCATACGAACGAAGTGGCAAATAAGCAAAAAGTGGTTGTGTCGATGAAATTTGATGAGATGACGATTCAAAAATGGGATTTAATGGATAAGCAATAGCAATGGTTGTCGACTCAACATCACATTTGACGTCACTCAATTTCATCTAAAATTTGAAATCGATTATGCAATGAAACCTTTTTTTTAAACTTGCTACACTAACCTTAACATCGGCTGGTACTTGAATAACTTTTTTAACAACAAGCCAAAAATTTTTGATGATCTTTTCTGAGTTGGTGGTTCTCTCTTGTAATTCAATAATTTGTCCTCGAGCATGATCAACTCGAGTAAAGACTCGACTATTCATCTCATTCTTTCCTTGTTGACGAACAATTTCAATTTGTCGAAGACGATTAAGAAACAATAATAATCGAGCTTGAATATCATCGAAATTTCGTTTTAATCGATCGCCACGTTTTTCCTGCTTGATCGGTAGACGAATGCATGTTGCCCATTCCTCGACTGATGGCAATGCTTCATCATATTTTTCTAACCAAATCGGACGAATGTAACCTATTTGTTTAGTACCATTGACCGTATCGAAACAAAAATGGTAATGTCCCGAATGAATTTCTGGACGATGGGATACCATAAATACGGATTTAAACCCGATTCCTACCGATGAACATTCACTATTAATAGATTTGCCCATATGAACTCTTACCTTTGTGCCCGGCGTAGCCTTGTTTATGTTTGCCTTTGGTCGATTTGCCCACATTACATATTGCCGATATGTGATTGGACTGAAAGCCAATTTCATTATTACAGACAAGAATTCGTTCGGAACATAAAATAAAACGTAGTGTAGGCAAACGATCAGGAGCATATTGATTGTCATCAGCATTTTGAATGAGTTCCAAAACAAAATGACCTTGCTCTGAGTAGAGATCGTTGGATAGTTTTTCTAAACTTCGTTCAATCATGCCTTGAAGATTAGTTACAATGGACTGGCCGGCTGCATCGAGGCTGCTATCTACACCGAATCCTTCACGAATCTTTTTTATATGATCAAAGGCCACACTTGCGGGATCATTCTCGTCGATGTTCGATTTGTCAATCGAAATTGTAGTGCTACTGGTTGCTGTAATAGGTGGCGGAGTTAAAATTAATGTTGTTTCAATTTTGGTTGGCGCAAACAGATTGTCTAAGGTTATGGTTTGAATCAAATAACAGAATTAGTTAGACTAGAAAGGTTGATTTACCTTGACGAGTAATTACTTTCGTTTGTATTTCTTCATCCAGTTTTTGATGAGCGAACTCTTCTTGGGGTTCATTTATTCCTTTCCACTTATTCTGATTTTTCCATTCATTTAAATCTAGTATATAGCCCCACATTTCTAATTTGTTTCTCTGTTCAGCATTTGCCAACTTCCAGATTGTTTGCCGGGCATTCATCATTCGATGTTCGTCATCATTACCAAATACGTCGTCGAGTGATTCGAGCACAAGATCTTGAACGATTCGTGTTTGACCGATAAGTGCCGGCAAATAACTTATAAATTCGAGTACGTACTGCATCGGTTCAATAGAATCAGATTTCAATTGAGCAGCTGATCTAAGACGAATCAACCATGTGGTTATTACTTGTCGATAGATGGTTAGTGGAATTCGATTGACTTGAACATACTCTCGAGTAATCAATGCACACAAGTGACCGACCGCCGAGCAAATATTATTTTTCTCAAGCTCTTTTTCGAAATTATCAAGAGAAAAATCACTTGGTAGACGTAAAAGCTCATGATTTGATAGTTCGAGCAAGAGAAGTTGATTGAACTCGTATTCTTTTCGTACTATGAATGTTTTAAGCGAGCCATATCTTGGCTGGAAGAAAGTTGACCATTGTAACCAGGCGAATAGATCGACCATGATTGGACATTGAAGAATAATTTGACATAATTGTGTTTCATCAACAAGCAGCGATGATGGACAAATTCCCAATCGATTCAGGGCGGTCACATCCAATAATGATTCTTCAAAGCTAACAAAACAAAAAAACAATGTCTTACGATAGAAGTAAAAATAAGCGATCTAGTTTGTTTTCATTCAAAAAATTGGAAAAGATTTTTCATCTTACGGAGCATTGTCTAATGAATCTTTTCATGTCAAGAAAAACCTGAACTGAATTATTTCGAAAAAAAATAATACTCACTGAATTATTGGATGCATCATTTTGTTAGGTTTTTGCTTTGTTCTACTAAGAATTTGTGAAGGTCGATTAAAACCAAGGAGTCCACCAAATTTATGTTTGACTGCTTTTTCGATAGCCGACAATTGGTCTTTAGTCATATGAATTTCTCTCTTGTTGACACAGTGTTGTTCTTGTTCTTCTTCCTTTCGATCATTTAACACAATGAGTTGATTAACAAATGAATACATTTCTTGTCGATCGCCTACGGAAGAAGAACTTTCATAGATAGATAATTCTCCATTAGGATCAATCTTTTCACGATATGCATAAAGAAATGAGATAAGATCAAGAGGTATATTGTCGTCGTCGTCATCATCATCATTGATTCCAAAGTCAGAGAATCGCTTGACGGAATGTTGATTACAGAGACGTTTTTCAACATCAAATAATTGTTTTATACTTAGCATCGTATCATAACGTTCGAGAAGTTTAGTCAGATCGGTACATATTTGTTTGAGAGATATTTTCGGTCTTTTTGAATCCGATGGCATGAATGAAGCTTCAAAAGACGTGTCAATTGTTGTATGAGATGCAACGCTGCTTTCTATCGACTGCAAAAAGCAAATAACAAATCTTATCAATCGAAATGCTTTTCAGATATTAAAAAAAGAAAACTCACTTTTCGTTGTTTGCTTGATTTCAGTGGATGATCTCCATCTCGATTCGTGTTAACAGACTGCAGTGCAACATTCTGTCTTCCCAAACTAGCCCCTTGAGATTGATAGAGTTTTTGTAGATCCGCAAGAAATTTATCAGGCTTGTCGATTGTACCCAAATAAATACTAACGTTTAAAAGACATCGTAGTAGTTCGTCATTTCGAATTTTAATCATTATATCATGAATGTTTTTTTGTTCCGGTACAGTCAAATACTTTTCGACAATCGAAGAAAGATGATCGATGACGGCTACGGGTGATTTTGTTGCATAGGCTGACAACTCGAGTTCATTCTCGACTTCTTGTTTTATTTCCCACAACTTTGTCTGAAATAGACTGATCATTTGTTGTCTAACATCTGCATCGGTTCTTCTTTTGTAAAGAGTATATTCTCGAGTCATTTTCGTTGTTACCTAGAAATTTTGATGTTTTCGTTTTGTTTAGGTTTAATTCAATTTAACGTACTTCAGTTAAATACGGAAACGATTTACAATAGATGCCGAGTTCTTCGCGCTTTTGCAATTGATATTTTTCAACTAGATTATCAAGAAATTTTTCATAAGGAAACTGGCGTCCTCTATTCAAATCTTGAAACTCTAGATAAGAATTGACGATATCTGCACTAGTGATGGCTGGTATGGGCTGATGGCGTTTTGTCGGTTTATAATTAAATATTCGTTTTACATCAGGATGCTCATCGAGCGGTCCTATGTGAGCGTCTTCGTATGTGTCGACTTTGAGAAATTTAGCAAGTAGTTGACCGAGATCATGCAACGTGCATAAATTAAAAACTTCTTTGAATACTTGCATATAAAAAGTGACATCTTTATTGTAATGAACAAGATTTCTTATTGCATTAAGGTGATGTGGATGAACGCCTAATTCACGAAATGAATTCTTTTCATAAAATGCAAAAAGTTCTTGTTCAACACGTTGAAGCGATACAAACTCTTTACGCAAATGAATAGTCAAGATGATTTCACATAGTTTGGTATTCACATCTTCTTCTAGCTTCGATTTGGGTCGAACATCCGATTGAGTTCTAACGTTGTCTAGAGAAGGAAAAGAAAATGATTCGCAGACAATAACAGTTAGTTCGAACGAACATTGTATTGTTTCCTATCGATTATAAGTTTAGAAGAGATTAAATGCCGGAGCGTGATCTTATTATGGTTAGTATTTGAAAGCATGAATAAAGATGCTTACTTGAAGTCGAACCATCAGCTGAATACGTCTTATTGATGTTAACGACTTTTCCCTTTGTGGGCTCAAGCATAAAATCTTGTAAGGCTAGAGTTTTGGGTTGGCCCGCCAGACTTTTCCAGGGGCCCGGCCTTTTTACAGCGGATGCTCGTGTTGAATCATCAACTGAGAGTAAAACAATGAAAATAACAAAGAAATTTTATATCAAAGAAGAAATATTGCACCTGATTGAGCCACACTTTGTTGTTGCCTACTTTCTTCAGCTGTGGATGGTCTTCGATCCTTGCAAATAAAGTAATGAAAACATGTATCGTCTAATAAAAAAAATATTATTTACTTGAATGGAACGGGCTGGATTGCCAGACATGCCACTAGTAGATGGTGTTGGAAGTAGTGGTGGGAATGATTCATCGTAAGTAACACTATCAGTTGTTGATGATGCGCCTGCAGCTGCAGAAATTCTTCTTTGATCGTCTCTTGCTTGTTTCCCACCTCTGGGATCAATATTCTTGCGATTGTTACGGCTCATGGTCGTAACCAGCGTCAGCACAAGTAGAAAAAAACAACAGATATTCTACACGCTGATGTTGAGTGTGATCGACTAAATCTCGCCTCTTTTGTTTTTGTTTGTCAAAGGAAAGTTAATAAAAATAAAAGAATGTTTCAGACTCTCATATCAAGCTTACACAAGATTCCTTCAAACCATAGACGTCGAAATTGTTTACGATTCAGTGTGTGGGTATTTTTGCATTTGCCCGACTGTTTTTTTTATAATAACAAAAAGGCAAACAGCAACGCTGTTAGAAATAATGCATTGGTGTTGTTTTTCCTTTCTTTTTACTTCATTGTGAGAAAAAAAGAAAGAAATAAACTATTTTTTTCTTCCAATACCCATATATTACGTCCATTACGTTCGAATTGCGATGTAGTTACGTCGCAACTACCATACAACATCGTAGTTACGTGCAGCGTGTGGTTTTTGTGCCTTTGTCACACCCTAACTCTCATTTCATGAAAACTGTCATCACATGCAAACAGAGTTTTTAAATGATTGAACTGAGAAAATGAACTTAACTGTAGTGGATTCAATTCAAGGGTCGCTATAGCCGTTAGATACAAAATAGTATAATTGATATTATTTGTCACTTATCGACTATTTTCAATACCATATATCTTCGCTAAAGTGTAGTATGTCAAAATAAATAACTTGATCAATATATGATCGATTTTATAACTGATACAACTCAAAGATGCTATTTTCATGTAATAGTTGCATTTATTGCTGTGTAGCAAGCTTCTATTTCTTTAAATCGGTTTGCTTTCTATTCATTTTGCTTCGAAATAAATATCTGCTTGGAATTTTTGCATTCAGCGATTATATTTCATCTATTTGAATGTTTACAATAAAAACTTTATTGACAGTGCGTATAAGCATGAATCGAATCTGAACAACCATCTCTCTTTGTCTTCTCTTTTGTTACATACGATATTGAAGGCAGTTCATCAATGGATGTTTATCTATCAAGATCATACGGCAACTAAATAAAACATAATTATTCATGAAAAAATGAATATGAATAATGTCATATGCTTAGTTGATGATATGTGCCGTGTTCTCATAAGAATACTTGCTTTAATATCGATACGTTGTCGTACTCGAGGAGACTTTGCATGCATAGATACTGTTGGCACGATTGCAGTAAAAAGAAAGACGAATCCTCGAGTTTTGATTGCTTGTATTTATATGTTAGATGTTGATATAGAAGTGTTCGTCAAAGTTGCTTGAAATTCATTATTATAACATGTTATTCAATCTCTCAAAAGCTATACAACTGAAATTTACTTTGGCCCAATATATTCGAATAGAAATCTTTGAGATTAATTAGTCTTTTTCATTTAAAATTGCTCGTCTTACCCGTAGCTGCTGATCGACAACCGACAGCTATTTTTAAAATTCTTTTTTCATTTCTCCCCAGCAGAAATACAAATACAGGCTTCGAAAACTAACTTTTCATTATGATCACTACTGCACATTACCTACGATCTATTTTTTTCAAAGTTTAAATTTTCGTTCATTTTCAGTTTAATGTTGACCAACTAACTCGCAGTGAAACACATGTCTATCAACTCGTGCCATCTATAGCTCAAGCACATCATTCCTTAACTCCGTTTCTTTCTGTCCACTGAAGTTAGTTGAATCCATTCAATATGATGAACATATGATTGGGTTACTGTTGAATTGTTTAACAGACTTTTGTTTTCTTGAATTCTTATGTCTTTATTTCAAAAATGAAATTAATAAAACCAGAATGGATTGAACATGGACCAAAAGAAAGTCTATCATCACTACATATTAATCCTGAAGGTATTCGTGTTGCCATAGCTGGTAAATATAATGCTGTCGATTGTATTCGTATATTTCGTCTTGCATCAATACTCGATGAAAACTATCAAAAACAATCGAGACTTCTTTGTCGTATCGATACACAATGTCCACTATGCGTGCGATTTTCATATACAAGTGATGTTCTAGCTGTTGCTAGTCGTCAAAGTGTACTACTCTATCATCTAACAGCAACAAATCCAAACGTAACAAATCGTAAGAAGTCAATCAACATCTAATGTATTTATTTAAATATTTTATAGAACCAGTTCAATCGTCATCATCATTCGGTGATTTTCCTGAAACTTGGCGTCTTCGTTCAAGTCTATCATCTGGCCATGTTGCTGATATATTGGATATAGCATGGTCTCCGTCGAACGATCATTATTTAGCATCATGTTCAATTGATAATCATATTTGTATTTATGCGTGGCCATCGGCTACACTTGTAACAACACTTCGAGGACATACAGGTCTTGTTAAAGGATTAGCGTGGGATCCTACGGGCCTTCTATTAACATCACAATCATCTGATGGAACAGTTAAAGTATGGTCAAGTACATCATGGCAATGTGAACAAACAATCAAAGAACCTTTTGATGGTTGTGCTGAATCTACATCATTTCTTCGACTTGATTGGTCACCCGATGGTACCATGTTTACAACAGCTCATGCAAAAAATAATACGTAATAGAATGGTTTCTTTTTAAAGTCTAAATAAAGATTGTTGACGTAGTTTTTGTTTTGTTTTTACAGGTTTCCAGTTGCAGCTTGTGTGATACGTGGAGCATCAACAGTTGACGCTGAATTTGTTGGTCATCGTCGAGAAGTAACATGTGCACGTTTCTTACAAAGAATTCTATTAATCAATGGTCGTCGTCGATGTTTATTAGCTATTGGAAGTAAAGATCGAACATTATCATTATGGTTAACAAGTCCGCGACAACCACTTTGTGTAGTCAATGACTTTTTCGCCTCAGGTATACTTGATATGTCATGGTGTTTAAATGATGATAATGGTTTAATTACGCTTGGCATTTGTTCGCCTGATGGTGCTTGTGCTTTTATTATATTTAATAAAGATGAACTAGGCACACCATTAACACGTCCGGAAATGGCGAAATTTTATAGTGACATGTACAAAGTTAACATGTCGATACCAACGAAAGCAATTACAAATGGGTTAGTATTGAAAAAAAGACATGACTTTGATAGATGTCATACTATAAACGAGTATATTTATTTAAATAGTACGCTGATGACAAATGGAAATGGTCACAGTCATCATGTACCACCATCAACAACAGTCAAAGCAACATTAGCTAATCAAACTGAACGTCGATTAGGTGATGGTCGTCGTTGTATTAAACCATTGTGTATCGATACTCATGCAGCTGCACCACCTTCAACGACAGCAACAACAATATCAAAAGCTCCATCACCATCGCGGCCTACAACAGTTTCTACATCTGTTCCTGCACCTTCTTCGAATTCATCATCGGTTCGTCCTATGCCTACGATTCCGATTGATCCAAAACCTACCAAAGGTGTTATTCGATCATCAACTTCATCCATTACATTACCTTCATCAATTAGTTCAACAGCATTATTTCCTCCTGTTAAATTGCAACCTAATCTAATACGTAAAATTAATAATGAATATGAATTACGGACAGAAAAATCCGATCAACTTTATATATTATCATGTATTAACGAAAAAACAAAATTAGCACAATGGAAAAATGTCTTTCAATCACCGCTATTGGCTATACAGGCAACTAAAAATTTCATTGCAATTGTTACTCTAAACGAAACACAACATTGCTCGGAGTTATTTGTCTTACAACGGCAAAGTGGTCTACGTTTATATTCAAATATTGTTCTAACACAAACATTAGCTGGTCTTTATATATCAGAAAATGCTAATAATATACAACGAGCAACTATTTCATTAATTTACATTACTGGCTTATTAACGGTATTCGAGATAACACGTCATTCAATGATATGTCCTATAATTGATGTTAACATTTCACATTTATTACCACCGCATGCATCAATAGTAGATATTTTTACGTTAAATCACATCAATTCGGATACTGTATGTTTAATAACTAGTAAGTATAACTGTTATCTGGCAAGATTCAAAAACTCTTAACATTTATTTAATTCTAATAGGTACGGGACATTTATATGGATTTGATAATGTGCTCAAACATTGGACATGTTTATTTCATAAGCACGATTTTGTATCTGACTTTGCTCTTCCACCTGAATTAACATCTTCGGGTCCCCTGTCGACATTAACGAAATCATATTGTACTACAATGAACGATGATACTTACCAAAAGAATTTATATTCATCATCAAATCGTGAATTACTTGTCTCTGCATATCTTGAAACACAAATTCATCGTTCTCGTGTACTTCATTCGTCGCGTGAATATTATTTTTGGTTAACAAGTTTCGTTCGATTTCTTGCAAGTTCATCACTCGACGATAAATCTCTAAAATTAAAATCAATACTAGATCATATAGCTGAACATGTACATAGTACACCTACGAATTCAACTACAAGTTTCATGCCTTTAAAAACAAAAGATGAATATCAAAATTTATTAAATGAATGTTTGACTATTCTTCGCAATCATGATGATGCATCAACATTAGTTCAGCATTATGAACAAACATGACAAGGCGTATTTTAGCATCGATATTTTTCTTTTTGTCAAATGTTTGTATATATTGTATGGATAGAAAAAAAATCATGATCAACCAACAGTGCAATAGAAATGAATGTATACATATTTTTTTTTGGTTATCTTTCGGTGCATATCTGTGTATCGCAAATATAAATAAATATAAATCATGAGATGATATAAATTTAAAATATTTTGTAATTTAATGCTCGCAGGCAGTGACCAAATGAATAGTACCGTATTCGGAAAGGCACGGACGCAACACAGTTGGATTGGTCGCCAAAAAACCATGATTATAATACTGATTGCAAGTATCTTCATTTTCCGGTCGGTAAATCACAAAATCGTTGAGACGAAGAATTTAATTCACCATGAATCTTTGGATTTATATTTCAGTTTTTAGTTAAATTAGTGTTATGTCGAAGAAAAAAACTTGTTAATGAAACTTTTGTTTTGCTATTATCATCATTTTAGAGAGAATATCTGAATATAGATTTGTTTATTTCAATTGATTTTGGCTTTATTTTTTTTTGGTATGTATACATAGTTTTCTTTTTTTTGTTACAAACGACTTAGTTCCAAGTGTACAACATTTAATAGTTCGTTTCTTCTATGATTGGTCGTTGTAGGACTCTTTACATTGTGGTGTGATTTGTGTTGATCGGCTGCTGAAAATGTTGATGCTCGACTAATATTAGATTTCAGCGAGCTTGTTATTTCACTAGCATTTCTACCAGTTGAATAACTAATTGTCATAATCTCTTTATGATCTGAAGACACATTTGAATGTGAATGACAACCATGCTGAACCAAGAATGATTGCCATAATGCACGTTTTGGTTTTGATAGATAAACATGAAAAAGAAATATAAGAAAGCCTTGAAATGAATTGCATATCGAAAAGATTAATTGATGATTAAAACTAGGATCAATAAGAACAGTAATACCAAATAGCCAAGTACATCCTACAATCAAATAGATATAAATAAATTCAGTTTAACCAAGTGAACTCTTACCAATGGAAACAAAACAACAAAGAGTTGCACCGATTTGAACTTTTGAGTATTTCTTCTTTTTTGTAGCTACGACAGCATTATGACGAAATATACTTCTTAGAATAAATCCAAAGAGAATTAAATTAAACAAGATAATAGTAGATATTGGTAGAAGAAAAGTCAAATTTAGAAGATTTTGATTATTAATCCAACATCGAGATTCTTCGGTGTAACCCCGATTGTGACCGAGTAAAACCACGAGAGAAGGAAATATGAGTGGAACTATCCATCCGATTGTACATGATTTAATGTAAAAATGTGATATATGTGTATTAAGTATTCGAACAAAATGCATATATTGAACAATAGCCATAATTAACATCCACATAAAGGATGCAATGAGAAAATAATGAAATAAAAATCCCAGTATAGTACAAAAAATATGTTGGTTTAATTTGAATGAACTCGATTGAGTAAAACTAAATGGAATATAACAACAATTAACGAATAAAATTGATAAACATAACATTATTAAAGATATATGAGAACGATTGTTTTGTGAACTGCTACAACAAAAAAAGATTTTAATATTAAATTGCGTAAACATATTTATTTTCTTTTACCGGAAAAGTACATAAGTAATTAGTGTCATAACAAGGCCAAATATAGATAAGGAAATGCCAATATATGTTACAAATGTCAAAATTAATTCTTCAAATGCTGATAGTAGCTCGAGACTTTGATGTGGGTTAGATATCTAAATACAAGAAGGAAAAGATTGTTTTCTAACTCATAAAACTTTTAATAAATTCCATTCGATCTCAGAAATTCTACAGTTCCCTAACAATAGCCAAGTTAAAAATATTTAAGTATTTGTAAGAAATACCGTTCAGCACCTATATAGATAATTCGTTTCAAAATAACTAATCGTCGTAGAATGAAATTTCGTTGATTTACGCAGACCTCTGTCGGTTGTCTTAGCTTACCATAAGTACAGCAAAGTGGGTTAAATGATTACAATAACATTGCGCATAATTATTCACATATCCAGCAAAACGACAATCATGATCAGCTACCCATGATCCATTATTCTTATCGAATGACCAATATACACAAGCAATATTATACGATTGAAGTGACTGTAAAAACAAAATAGATAAGAAAAATCCGATGGTATCTTTTTCCTACCTCTGATACTTGAATCTGAAATCTGATTAGATCGTTATCTGCTTTAATTGTTGTGAAATTCGCTATTTGATACGATAGCGGTACTCCAAAATTAGTAATATTTGTTTGTGGAAATAGATTAAAATTAGAAAAAATTGTTTCGACAATACGATAATTTTTAGATTGAATTAATTGTTTTTTTAACGCTTGAATATTAATTTCAATAATTGTATTCAAATATTTGTTCGTATTTATATTACGCCATTCATTACTTTCATTTTGAAAATTTATGTCAAATATGGATAGATTCATATTTTCGTATTCAAACGAAATACTTCGATTACTTCCGATTTGAATTTTAGCTGAAAATGAATCAAGAAATTGAAGTAATCTATTAAAATATGAATAGGAAATTGAATAAAAGAAAATCATAGAATACTTATTCGTTACTGATTTATATAAACTATCTTCGAGTTTAAGTTGTCCAGTAAAATTTACAAGTTGATCAAACATATTTAATATATTCGTAGTTTGATTAGTTGTAAACGAATCTAGATTAAGTAAATCTTCAAATGCTTGAGTCCTCGTTACTAATGTCTCAATATTTAGTGAAATTGTATTTTCAAAATTAGCTAATAAATCTTCGATTTTAGTGAAGCCAATTATCTTTGCAAAAGATTCAAAACGTGTAATATTGATTGGTTTAGTATCTATAGAATAATCATTCATATTCTTCCATAGAGAAATGAAGATATACCTTCCATTTGACATATAACACCAAATGTTGGTTTAGTACAAGGAATATCGTTTAATTTACCAGTTTTTTCCAATGCTGATTTTTCATCTGTATGAACAATAATTTCAACACACTGCTCTCCTCCTCGATAGTTAGGACTTCGATAATTGTTCGGTTCATTTTTATTCCATACTGTGACTTTCTTTAGAAACAAAAGAGAAAAACACAAATTCTTATGAATACGGGTAGCAAATAGAAACACGAACTTTTTGTCCGTCGCTGCCGATGTAACATAGAAGACTTGAATTAGCATAGAACGTATGAGCGTAATCATCACACTAGAAAAATAAAAATTAATTCTTCACGTTAGATGAAATTATGCTTTTCCACCAGTAGCGGATTCAATACCACTCTGGTTTACTTTAAAAAAATCCAAGTAACCATGAGTATTTGTGTCTAGAAAAATACTCCACAGCCTCGAATAGATCTTTGTACTATTTAGAGTTACTTGTGCATGATACCATAGTTAATATAATCCAATGTGCGACAATCGTTCTAGTTTTCGCTGAGCAACATTATGAAATAGCAACATAAAAATATTTTTAGAAAATGGAAGGAAAGTCATGTTTATCCATACGAAGTAATTTTAGAAAAGAATATTGAGCTTAATGACTTTTGCATCTCTTGAAAAGAAAACATCGGTAATTAACAGCATTTCATATTTAAGTAAAAAAGGTTTTGTATACTTTTGATGAACTACTATAAGACTTGGTCAAAGACTATCTGCCTATATTAGCCACCACTCGGGTTCTCTGAAACTCACATCGATTTCATTCTCTGCCCATGATACATTGTTAGACCACATCCATTTGGACTTCGATTGATCCAACAATCGCTTTAGTCCAATATAATATCCTCTTGATTCTGGACATTGTCCTTTACATGTTGTATTGACTAAAAATTTTATAGAATATATTTTTGTAATTTAAAAACAAATAGCTAAACATTTATTTTATCTTACACATATTTAATTGTCGCAATCGTTCAAGTAATTGAATATTATCGATGATAGCTAATTGAAGACCGTATCTATGACACATTTGTTTTGCTTGTTCATATTGTAGAATTGCTGTGACTCGAACATAACAAATACGTTTAAATTTTTGTGCATACTTTATAGTCTCTGGCGGCCACAAAGGACTAACACAAGCCGATTGTTCTAAATAAATCTCTGTAGATACAAATAAGATTATTTTTCCTTGTAAATTTAACCTTGATTGGATTGACAGTTCGTAGTCGTTGTACAATAGTGTGCACAAACTGGTGATAAACGCGGACGTCGTCGATAATGTGTCTTGTGTTGTCGAAATTCATCAAGGCATAACTATAGAGAATTTGAATTGCAAAAATAAAACGATTGGAATTTAATTTACTTCGCGTCTAGTTTCCGTAGTTTCTCTTGATTCTTCATATTTTACGGGAAAAAATACTTTAGATTGTAGAAAATCATTTGAAGTGGTACGCAGAATTTCATCAAGCTCTGCACATCGTTTAAAAATAAAAGAAATTACGATTATAACATGTTCATTACTCTTACTCGATTCAATCGTCATAAAGTTTATAAAAATAAATATTAAAATCATTTTATCTAAATCATACAAATATAATGTCGATTAAACTAAATTGAAGAATAGCTGCTGCAGAACATACAAGAGTATCAACATTTATTTGATACTATAATGTACTCCCTTCTTTGGTTACGGGTATCTTTCATTACAGACAAACATACAGTAAAAACGAGCACTATCTCAAATTAGAAAACGGTGCAAACAGTTACTATAAATTATTCCTTAGCTTACATGAAATATGTATGTTACATTTTGATATCTTTAATATTGTGTTGACAAGAGTTTTTATTAGGTTAGGGAAAAATAACAATCACCAAGTGCTAGTCAAATGTTTGTTCGGCTTAATATAGCACGCAATCCATATGAGAGAAATCCAGCGATCGAATATTCTCATGTCAAAAGAATTCAATTAAAAGTGTTCAGTATAATTATATCGAATAACTTTCTAATTGAGATAAACCAATTTATCAATATAACATTTGTATAATATTTTGAAATAGGTCAGCCTTCAAATATTGTACTATGCCAAAAAAAATGGAACCGAAAATGATGAGATTTTATTTTTTATAAAACATATAGCTATTTATAATCACATGAATGTGTCCGTTGGGAAATCAGTTTTTGTTTATCCTAAGTGAAGGGCACCTTCATTTTTTCTAATGCATGTTTTAACTTCGATTGTCTCAGAAGAATAAAATGCATAATAATTTTGAAATGAAAAGAAAAATGATTCGAATACCATTTATCAAAGTTGAAAAAAACAATGGTGAATTCTTGTGCTTGGTTGTATGTTTGGCAAATATGTACTTCGTTAAGCCGACAATATATTAATCATGTACGTTTTAGTAGAATATCGCCATGACCAGACATGAAGTGATGCCAGATAATTTATATTACTGATTGTCATATAACTGAAAAAGGTACAGGAACTAGCTGGAAGCATCTCATCAACGAAAGAAGCAGAAAAAAAAAGAACACATAGAAATTTTCAATTAGAATTAGATTGGCATGAACTTGAAAAAAAATGAAAGGCTATTTTTAGAAGCATCATTTATATGTGAGACGCAATACACAGCTTGTTATTCTTTCAATTGTAAATTATCGATAATAAAAAGAATATTATACTGAGTAAAAATCTTCTTTTATGGATGGCTTATGTTTCTCTTGGAAGATTAAAGCCTTGCTGATATTCCAAAATCCGACGCCTGGAAAAGAAGATTATTTACTTTTTAATCAAAAGAGATTTTTCGGTTGTTAATTCTCTCCTTAAATATTTCATACCTTCAGAAAGAAAAGATTTGGCTTGCAGGTCACTTGGCATTTAATTTAGAAAATATTCTCTTCTCCTTTTCATTTCAAATATTTTGTTTTTGGTATACTCTCGACAGTGAAACGAAGCATTAAAAACTTTATTAAATATTTCAAAAAAAAAAATAAATGTATGCATGAGAAGCTAATGATTTGTTTTGCAGACAGTTTTATGTAGATAGATTTTAGGAGTAACTGCTCAAATGTATAACATATACTGTTCTGTATGTATATACATTTGAAGATGTGCGAAAAAGGAAGGTAGCCATAATTAGAATAATACCGATCGATTAACACATATAAAATAAAAACACTATGAGAATCACCATTTTACTTTAGTTGACTTCCGTGTGGGTTCATTCATTTGTTGTTGTAGTTTAGCTGGCAGTTCATTTGGAGTTAATTCTTTCGCTATTGAATTCGATTTATATTGTTTTTGTTGATTAGACGGCGGGGGCGTAAATCTAAAACTTTTGATGTTCAAAAACAAAACAAGTGTTGTCGGCTTTATTCACCTTAATAAATCATCGATAGCTTCACTATCCTTGAATTTAACTGAAGCGGTAGCAGCAGGTGGCGCCGTTGTTGGCGCTGATGGTTTGTCGGGCACTGTTTCAATAATTGGCTTAACGTGAATTTCATTATTTGACTCTTTTCGTTTAGCAGCTTCTTCTTCTTGTGCTTTTCTTTCTTCAACTAATCGAACAAGTTCTTTATCGAGACTAGAAAGAAAATATGCCCAAAAGCTGAATTCGCAACTCTATATTTGTTTTATCATACCCATGATTATTTTCGGAGATAACTGGCTCTGGTAGTTCTTTATCAAAACCTTCTTTTCCACAAAGCCAATATGTCCTATAGTTACCTCGGCCCTAAAATACAAATATGAAACTCAGAGCCACGAAATTTTCCCATGAAAATATTCACCTTAATTTCGGTAACACCACGAAATTCTAAATTAAATCCACCCAGAATTTCCAACAAGTCAGCTGTTGTTTCACTCGTATGAATACGAAAAGCTAAGAAGATAAAATAATATTTATGTCTAAGACAATGCATGCATAAATTTTTGTTTTTCTATACCCATGCTTGTCGATTCCATTCGTGATGCCGTATTTACTGTATCGCCGAATAGACACTATAAGGAAAAAAATTTCAATCACTTCATCAAATAGGGAGAAAAACACTTCTTTACATATCGCGGCATTTTTAGACCAACAACACCAGCAACGCATGCACCAGAATGAAGACCAATACGTAATCGTAATGGCACACCGGGCATGTGGCGAATTCTAAATTTGCCACATGCATGTAAAAGTGTTAATGCCATCATAGCTATTTCTGATGCATGTCTTGTTCCATTTTGAATTGGAAGACCACTGACTACCATATATGCATCGCCAATTGTTTCAACCTAAATTTATTTAAAAATCAAAAACATGGAGCTCAATGCCTTTGAGATTGAAAAAACATAGAAATCAATTTTTTCTCTCTCTATAAAATAGGCTTAATGAACAAATTATATACAAATACTACACCTTATAACAATCGAAGTCTTCAAGAATCGAATCGAACATTGTATATAAATCATTTAATAAATCAACAACTTCCATTGGACTACTTAATGCAGATATTGTTGTGAAGCCAACAATATCCGAAAAGTAAATTGTTACACATTCGTACCATACGGCCTCAACGGCTTTACCAGATTTCAAACTGTCCGCAACACTCCTGAACGGTGAAAAATATAATTAGTTTTTGCTTTTATATTAACAAAAATAGAAAATTTCTTACGGTGGTAACATTTGCGATAGAAGTTTGTCAGTTTTTTTCTTTTCTTCTTCAAGTTGTGTTGTTCGTTCTCGAATTAGATCTTCCAAATTATTTGAATATTGTTCAAGCATTTTAAACATTGTATCAACAATATTCACTTTTCTATTATTAAAAGAGAATAAACATTGTTATTCGAATGCAGCTGATTATTTGAATTTCGAGATTATGAGTTTTTTTTATATCATGCCTTACAATAACACTTCAGTACGTTTGATTTCATATATATGTTACTTACTTTCCACCATTAAGTAATTTAATCGACTGAGAAAGATCATTAAATGATGGCCTCGATTCTGCTTGCTCCGACCAGCATTGTTTCATCGAATTAATATATTCCGGCGGTGCAGTTTGCTTCGATACGGACGGTCTTAATAATGGTGGCGGTTTTTTAATTTTAGCAATTATTTCTATGAATAATAAAAGATAGAAATTAAACAAAACAATAGTTCTCAGTTTGTTATCTCAACCAACCTTGAGGTGTGAGCTCCAGCATGCAATAGGGTGGTCCACGCAAAATAACTTCTTGCATAATAATACCAAAGCTATAGACATCACCTGCTAATGAACTTGTCACCAGTGTTGCAACATCATTTTTAATTATTGCTGTGCGAACATGTTCAGGGGCCATCCATAAAAGATCTTAATTAAGATTCTATTAAGAGATTATTTTTCAACAGATAAACGTTATACAGACCAGCTATTTCAACTTGTTTTGGAGAATTTTGTAAAGCATAAATTTCATTCAGACGATAATCTGTTATTTTCAATACCCAACGTGAATCGACAATGCAATTTCTCGATTTTAAATTTCCATGGCAACGTATCGAAGAATTCGATATATATCGCATACCCTAAGAAATGAAACTTTTCCGTAAGAAAAAAACAAAACAATCGGTTTCCTATAAACAATAGCATACTCGAACAAGATCATTGAGCATGGACCATTTAAAATTCCAATCAAGTTTTATTTCTTCTTTTTTAAGAATATCCTTTAAAGAAAAAAAATTGAGATTTAAAAAGCATCTGAAGTCCGAAGTTCTCTTCTTAGTAGATGCGCATTAATGTTCGTGTCATAACTTCTAATTATTCATTATTTTATATGAAATTTCCACTATTGTACACGAACCTGTCTAGTAAATCTTAACATAGACCGAGACAAGTATACACATTAGTCAAGAACCATTTCGTTCATTAGTTTTTAGGATTAAACAGAATAGCCTCAAAATTTTACAGGTGGGATTATATGATTAAAAAATAATTTTCTAGAAATGTATTAGGTCACATGTTCTTAAATTCAAGTCAAATTAAAGAACTAATCAAGTAGGAGAAATATTTTGAACTGTAGAGGACTGATGAGTTCGATTCAAGTGTATACGCATAATAATATATGACTAAATTTAGTAGATAATAGTGTGACATCCAGAAGAGAAAATTCTCACTCGAACTTTCATTCACAGGCATCATCTATTGAAATCTAATGTTCTTACAAGATAATTCATTCTTAATTAAATGATGCTCATTTCCGCTAGAAGTAAAAAAGATTTGTTTTTAGCTGTAATCAAACTCAAATCAGCTCACAGATAATTTTCTCCATGGCGACAGAATACAAAGACGCACATCATCTAAATGAATAACATTATATCGAGAGGAATCTTTGCATCGGTCTATTCACAATACACATGACTAGCAATGTAAATTTAGATTAAATTTGCTTCTCACTTCGAGGCTGCCTCTATCGCCGTATTCAAAAATTAATGCCGGTGACTTTTGATCAATAAAAATTCCAATAAATGTATTAACATTTTCATGTCGTAAATCTTTTAATTGTCGTAATTCGCGCATAACTTTAGTACGAAGCGATAATGGACCAATATGTAGTTGTTTTACTTCAACCAAATCACCCTAATCAAAAATGTTTATTTTAGTTCCATTCTAAACAAAAATAAGACGTACATTGAAACGTGCTGTTTTTCCTGCCCGATGATCATCACTACGCATTGATAAATTACTTCTTTCGTGTACTTCATTTTTTAAATTGACCTTAATTGAAAAAATAAACCTCAACATTTTTCTGCTTATTAAAAGTTGAGTCTACAAACTTTGCTTGTAAATATTGATCCTTTTGGCATAACAAACATTAAATCGTCCGGTAATAGAATGATTTTATTTGGACCTTTGGACATTTGTGTTCGAGCACGACGCGATCTAAAATATCAAACAGAAATCTAGTGCTATTCTCTCCATTCAGATTTCAACAAACCTTATCATAAAAAAAGCAATCAGTAAAACGGCACATACTAAACCAACTCCCAGTAATGAGAATAGTACAACTCGAAGTGTTTGCCAACCTAAATCGAAGACATAGTCTTGTAGAAATTCAAGTACAACAACATAAACGAAAATTACTGACCAGTATCAGTCGTCGTAGAAGTGCCATCAGAAGTCGGATAAATAATATGTGTACATATATTTGTAGTTGTATCAATATTTGTAAATGTTGAACTTGTCGTATTGATTTTTTTGAATACAGTCCATGTAGAATTGCATTGTCGACCGATGAATAAATATTGAAATAGGCGTTGATGATTACTATCTAACGTAACTGGACTGAGAGATAATGATGGATGTGATGGTTGAAGATATTCGACACTTTCAAGTTCATTTAAAATAAATATTATCTAGGAAAAGAAATGAATAAAACAATAAATAGATAAAGTATGAGTTATTACAAAATTCTTACATCATCAGCGAACGATACATTCGATGTACTCGAAAGAATGTGGGCATAAGTTGAAACCATATTTTGAAAACTGCTGGTAACACTGTAATCGATTGGTAGAAGATGAAGAATAGGAAAAGAACCAGAAGTTCCTATTGATGATGTATTCGGTAAAAATTGTGGTGTATAAAAGCTAACAAAATGAGGCGACCAGCGAAGAAATATAAAAATTATATTGTCTGCTGATCTTGATTTCGAATATATCAGAGCTTGAGAATAAAGTAGAATTTCATCATTATATGAACATACTATGTAAAACACTAAAAGATAAATAATTTTAGAACGAAACAAAAACTTACTATTGTAATTAAAATACAAGATTTATCAATAAGCAATCCGTGCCTCATGTATGATTTTTATCAAATTGAAACTGCAAAACATCCTTAACTATCGAACACGCTACTTTAGAGAAGTGTTGCAGTGTGCAGAGTAGAGCCCATCGGCTCGACGATTTTTGGACCCTGGACCTGACCCATACTCAATTGCCTTAAAGATAGAGCAGACCTTTTCAAATCCGAAAACGTTGGGCTGCTAAAAGATTAAGCTTCTTATGTCATCAACATCTCATTAATGTTATTTATGAACTTCTTTCTTATTGCCGTTCAAGAGGATTAAGTAAAAGATACTAAATGCAAGAGTTTCAATAGAGATCGGATAGAATTATTTTTCTTCGCTTGGCCACAACAACTACGGCACGACTTCAAACTTTATTTCCAGTTGGATTGCAATTAATAGATTTTTTTTTCTTTTAAAAATATTATTCTTAAAATATATTTATGGTTTCAATCCCGTATGACGTAGGATTCATGAGCAACTAACCTTTACTATTCGAAGAACTTGATGATGGTGGAAAATTTGATTGAACTAAAATTTGCTCAGAAATAAAATTTTTCTCTGCCAAATAAGCCGAAAATTGTTGTGCTAAATTCGAATAAAAATCGTCTGATTCACTGATAATTATTGAAAAATAAGTTAACGAATATTGATTCATAAAACTACTGGCCGCAGCTGCTAATTGTTGACTTGTCACAGCTAATTGTAGAATATTATTTATGGATGAAGCTATGTCAGAGAAACATAATGGACTACTGATATTAATCGTGTTATATTTTAGTGCTAACGCTATTGGTAATGAACAATCGCTCCTATTCGAACTGAAAACAATTGATTGAGTATCATTTGATGATAGAAGTGTTTGAATTGAATTAAGTAATTGAACACCACGTAATGGTAAACGTAGAACATACGAAGAATTTGTTAATATATAATCATTTGAGCTTAATACTGAATTTATCTCACTTGCATTTATATTTGACAACACATAGGTGAGATTATTCAGACATAAATAAGATTGAATAGATATTAAAATTAGTATAATATCATATAATAGATGCATTTAGTCAGCATTCGATTTTCAAGTAATACGAATAATCTGGAAACTAAAAATTATTTTAATCAACAAAGCTTCGCATCGAAGTTCGGGCACTCTAACGCCCTATACTATTAAATTGCGTCTTTCGTGCGGTTCTGCTCTGATGTCACAGTAGGACTAAAACACATTATCTATTACTGCTACGACAGGACACGGCAGAATAAAAGTGTCCTGTGATGATCTTCAATAAACACTGTAGATTAGAGGATTTTTCTTTTCTTTTTTTGAAGAGAATAATTAGTAGAATGCATTCGGAAAAACTATTGCGATAATAATATGTTAACCAATAACAATATGTTTTCATCACTACATGATATTAAAAAGATTATTGCACATGAGAATAATCAGTATCTAATTATTTGTAATTGCAGTAAAATTTAACGATTATCATGTTTATTAGTATGTCGGTTTTGGTTAGTTCATAAATAAACTCTCCTCCCTCCCCTCCCAAAAAAATAAGAAGCTGATGATATTCAAGGGATAAAAACGCGGCATATGGAATTTAATTCATTGATATTTTATCATTAACTAAAAAATTCTGTAGAGTATATAAACAATATAACTTATACGACAATGAGATGGTACTTACTTTGACAACTAAACATATCATATGAGCGTGTACATTTTCAAAGAAAAAAATCAACAAATTCGATACATTTTTTTGGTGTTGGTAATATCGGAAATAGTACATCAGTATTCTATATGAAACTAATCAAGTGATAAGTCTTTATTCTATCTTACTAGCTGTTCTGATGGTTACTTTGTATTCCAAAAAATATTATAGAAGAAGCGTTAACATCTGTTATCACTTCTATAAAATATTAATTCTCATAATTGTCATACCTCAAAGCTATGTGGCGAGAATTTTGAAATAGACAAAAGAAGAAAATATTTGTGAAGGAGCTACTTAAGCCAATTCAATAACTCTCGTTTCACCAGAAATAGTCGAATCATACATTTACGAGCGAACAAAAGTTTATTCAGTTTGCTTATCTGAAGGTAACGCATGACGAATAGTTATTGTCGTTATATAAATAATAAAAAAAAACGTATGAGACATAAAAAAAAGAAGATAGGAAACAAAGATGTTTTCCAGGGAAGCAGAAAAAACAGCGATGTGATGAGATATTCCAACCAATGGGTTTACTGGTTTGCTCGTTTAGTCTCACGGCTGAACAAATAATATGAAAGCAACTAAATTGAAGACTTCTAATGTGAGGATAATTGTGGGTGTCGTTTCATTGCAACGGCAAAAAAGAAGACGGCTTTCCGGTTGTTTCTCCTTGATAAAATGTTTTATCTATGCAGATGCAGCATCTTCTTCCTTTTTGAACTTGAATTTCTCGTGGTGCATACTTGTTTTTCTTCTTTGAAGAATATTTCTTAATTGATTATGATATAATTTAATGCTATTTTTATATTTTTGACGCGGGACAATGATTATGTCATCGAGCACATCCACTTACTTTTTGATTGGCTGACTGATAGGTGAAAAACAATAACAGATTTGTCCGTACGTGTTGTCTCTTCATTTTTTGACTTGTGCCTCCCCCCCCCCCGGCTGCGCCTACTAAGGAGCAACGGATCATGAAAGAAAATTGAGCTGGAAAAAAATATAAAGTAAAAAGAAGAAAAAGAGAAACGACGTTTTCTTTTTCTACATCTTTTTCTTCTTCTTTTAGTTCCGTTTTAAATCGTAAAAGGCTGATGATAAATATCTTCTTTACTTTCACTGTCAACGACGCTGACGATGCTGCGAATGTGAAATGTGAAATGTCTTTAATCTGCTTAAAATGGATGTGTTCTTACTTTCCTCATAATATATTTTCTTTGCATCAGTTTGCAACATGATGAAAAGAGAAATGTAATTTAAATTTGTGCTTGATGCATTTTGTTAGGAAAATTGATGCTTCGACAAAAAAGAAAAAATAGGATGAGTCGTCTCACTCACACTCTCTCTCTCTCTCTCTCTCTCTAATGGATTACTATAACAAAAATATTGACAATCTTCTCAGTTACGAGAAATAGCATTGCAAATAAAATGATAAGATTTAATAATAGATTTGCAGCTGATGTTACTGGAAAAACAAATGAAATCAATAGCATAAAAACATCTAATCTTTCGAATACTATAGAAGAGTCTTGATTATCAATAGAGATCAATACAGGTTTTGATTTTCTTCAATTCGGATTTTTTTTGATAAGATAATTTCATATCATCGAACAATTTATAGATTTATGAAAACACAAATTCTAATCGAAGTACAATCGATTAAATATTTTGATCGATTGAATATTTATCAGAAACTCTAACATCAAACAGTGATTCAGTTCATGCGAGAAAATAAGACTCGTTAAAATTGCATCCGCATCTCACTGATAGTTTCGTTGTTTTTTTAATTGTTTTTATAAAGGTGTATTTATTTCTAATGACGAAATCACCACGTGGCGCTGACCGTCTTATTTCATATTTTGCAACGATATTCACATTTCGCAGAAAAGAAAGAAGTTAAGGTACCAGAATAGTTCGTTGTTGAAAAGGAAGGAAAGAAACTGTATGCATCAAAATAAAGGGACCCAATCAAGAACAATTTCCAATAGATGATCAAAAAAGGTAGGACACTCATTATTAAGAAAGCAATTGAGTTTTTTGCTTGGTCGTCCTGTGGGCATATATTGAAGGTGTGGTTTAATCCGATAATGTTCATGAACTATGCTGTATATGTGTTTATGTTGTAATAGGTAATCGATGAACAATGGTCCGCATAGTTGGATACTTTTCATACGGTGTAGTAAACATTTTTTGTATCGTTTCTCGAGTGTAGGTATCCCAGGTCAAATACGTACGGCGGGAAACAGCCTGATCCGGTGATTTTCCATCGAATTCCGGAAGCAGTATTCCGAAAGGTTTCCGGTCTCCATTTCCAGGGTATTTTCCGCTAATTCCTGGCCCCAGAAGCGATGAGTGGATACAGTTTCCGTTTACAGCAGGATTCCGTACCACGTTTCCGATGGTTTCCTTTTGACGACCGAAAACGAAGAAATATTAATAGTTTCTGATGCAGATACGCAGCCAGGATCTGACCATTTTCAATCTGGGTATGTAATCCGGATTGCGCCATTCGACCAATACGATACAGCAAAAAAAGAAATATTCGATACTTCCTTTTCTGATTGAAAAAAATTGTGAACTCCAAGGATAAGTACATATTTCTTATTGGAAGTACAAATCGGCAGAGTTACTGCTTATAGTTGGATTGAAACTAACTTTCCAAAAAGCATTACAGAAAGTTGGGTAAACAACATTTTTAGATTGAAATCAAGAGATTAATGAATTTAACTGCATTTCGCTGTTGATTTTGTCACATAAAATCTTAACGCCATATTGTTAATCGAAGTAATTTTGATTAATATTACATACCAAATGTAATACCAATTACTTTTGGCATAAACCCTATTAAAATTGAATTACCACCATGAAATACAAATAGGATGATCACAGTTTAATTGATCATATTTTCATATGTGTTTACTCTATCTGATACTAAGATGGCTAACAAATAGGAGATAAAATTAGATTTTGTATTTTCTCACTTTATGTGTGCAACATTTTTATATTTTTAAACAATAGCCATCAACAATTATAAAACCTAGGGCAAATGACAACATGTTTTTATATCGAAATAGTTGCTCATATCTTTGATATGTGTGTCTAAATCCATTAACACTTGATAATAGTTTAACGTAGATCATAATCTTATATAGCTATGTAGACGTACAAAAAATGCATAGAAATAGAGTAGAAAAAATTTCTGATTAATTATTGATTCAAAAAGGAATCTATTATATAAAATAAAAACTCTAAAAATCTAACCATTTCACACATGCACACCTTTAAATCGAATTATAACCTATGCAGAAACTTTACAATAAGTACAGCATGTAATGAAATATTTTGTTTGTTAATCTTAATCGTTTATAATCAATTTGATGTCAACAATGATTCCATCATGATTCAAGTACATCAAAGTTATTGATTGATTGAGTTTACGTTGTTCTAATATTTTTTTTTGAATGGTTAAACGCTACGAACAACTTCGTTTAAATATTGTTTGAACGAATACTCATCAATTTTAGTATGATTTTGTCTAATATAATTAACTTTCGGAAGGAAAACAAAATACTCATTGAAAATGTGGTCAATTAAAGCAGAACGCACTGATAAAATATTCAGATCATATGGCGATAGAGTTTTCAGCTACTTTGAGATTTTAATTGATTTTAATCTAGCTTTTGCAAATAAAAAATCGACTTGAGGGTGTGTGAATGTATGGGTAGTGGTGAGGATTTGGCTAAATATAGGAATTACACCTACACCCACATCTCACCCACGAGACAGAGTATCACAGTTTGTATTTATTTTCTCTGGCTGATACTTGATATCAACGATGTTAAATACGGATAAACTGATTGCCCATCGAGCGAGACGTCCAGATGAATTTTTGGCGTTGAGGAACCATTGTAGAGCTCGACAGTCTGATCTGATATAGATCATTGTACATTGTAGATAGGGTTTAAAATGTTCAGCGGCTCAGTATATAGCTAAAGGGTGGGCGTGGACGAGGGTGTTGCTCATGTCTTCATTCACTTGCTTAGGTGAAAGAAAACGACCCGTAAACGGCCTGAAACGGCATGAAAACGATGTAAATCGTTAAAAAACGGCGCCATTTTCCATCAGCTCGGAAAACTAAGAGAATAGTGTTAAAAGCGATGACCGTTTTCTAGCAAAAAAAAACGGCCCGTAAAACGAGCTGACGCATTACGGCGAAATAGGGTGAAAATTAATGCCGTTTTATAGCCGTTTCAGGCCGTTTCCGATGGCCTTTCAGACGGCAGGATGATTCTCCTGGGTGGACACCTACACACACCCTCAAGATGGCTGATAGAAAAATGTATCAGTACAAGCGCTCTGTTGAAACTTACATATGCAGCATGATCTAGCTACTACTCCGAATCACATAGCGATAGGTTTTCAGCATGAGATGCCTAATTCGAATTCGAATATGAATGAAGCTTCAACTGCATAAAGTTACTTCGAAAATAAATAAAAATTCAACCAGCACTCCCATTCGAGAACAGGAAAATAGGAAAACTAGGAAAAGTGTTTTTTTCGAATTCGAATTATAATTATCATATACACTTTCCTATCAGAATAGGAAAATAGGAAAACTTCTTTTTCTTGAGGATGAGGGTGTGGGTGTGTCATAGATGTCATAATACCGTTACAATGGGTATCGTGATTTCCAAGTCATAATACCCATCGAATTCTTTTTGGGGTATTCACTTCGATACCGTAGCATATAACTGCATGTTTAAAGTTGAGGAATTCGGAGCAGCTGCCTAATTCCACATTAAATAAAAACGAGATTTTCGAAGAACCCATTGATGACTTTGAGCCTGCTACAAGCTTACCTGCCTTTGCTATACCAATTCCTGAGGTTGCTAGAAGCGTACCTACGGTCGCTAGAAGCAAACCTGAGGTTGCTAGATGCATCCCTGTGTTTGCGTAAGAAATTGAGTCCTCCGTGATGTATAGGTTAATTTGTGGGAAAGTTGGTTTGAATACCTGTAACAAGATGAGGCACAGTTGCAGTAACTGGTATGAAGTATCTAACAGCTCAGGTATGCGTTTCGGTACCTGTAGTGTCTCTCGAAAGACTCCACTCGTACTGGCAGTAACGTGAAGCAAGGGTGTTGGAAGTCGAACAATAATCTTAGCAACCTGATACATGGTTTCAGCAAGTTCACACATTCTTTTAGAAGCCTAAGCCATTTATGTAGTAAGGCCTGGCTTGCTTCCAGCAGCGGCAGCCTTCCCTCTACCAATACTACGCATTGTGAGGAATTCAGAGAAGGCTCCTAGCAATCATAAGTTATGCCATACATTTCAGCCTATATAATATGGATGTCTAAATTCAAATAATGTAAAAAACAATTCAGATAAAATGATATTATTTGCATTTTCCTGTAACAATATCTGTGCCTTAAGTTTTTCCGAAATGTTACTGTGGAGTACATGAATCAATTATATTCAAATTCGAATTGACCATCTTATGTAAATTCGAATTGTTTTTGTGTATTTCTTCGAGGATATCCAAGTTGTTACGCTTTAGGGTAATACCCCAAAACAGCTCAAATTCCTCAACTTAAAACATATAGTTATATAAAAGTGGATACCCTAGGGGGTAATACACCGAATGTTTATAAAGTATGTTTAGCTGAAGAAAAAGTCGCTACCCGGTGTAACGGGATTATGACATCACTCGGGTGTGTGGTTGTGGGCGTGGGTGTCGATGTGTGGGGGTATATAAGCAAGACACACACCCACACCCTCACCCTCAAGACAAAAAAAGTTTTCCTATTTTTTTATTCTAATAGGAAAGTATAGCAGAAAGTTAATCTTTTTCTTTGAATGGATCGGAGCTGATGAAAATTTTGGAAATTTTCATTTATATTCGAACTCGAATTAGGCAACTACTCGCAATGAAAGTTACAATGATCACTATCTAGGCTTAGAGAAACTAAAATTATAATTACATCTACATCATTCACGTATTTGTTCGTAGCAGTATCTCAATTACATCCTCTTTGTTAACTTCATCAAAGGATAGTTGTAACAGGTCACGTTTAGAACTCGATGAAATTTTTCCTGACTTTGTTTTTAAGCCTATCAAACAGAGTATGACAGACGGGAAAATAAAATATTATGCTAGTCGAGTAAATGTCAACCTTCTCAATAGAAAGATAAATAAAAAGTGCGACAAAAAAAATACACGTAACATTGATGAAATGCCAATAACTGAAAAGGACCGAGTTTGGTTAAAATTATTGTTATCCGCATTAATACCATTGATGATTGGTATTTTTACTGTTGTCACTACAATTCAACAACAAAAAATGTCTTCATTGCAACGTGAACAAGACAAAAATGACGCACTTCTATTAAGAGAACAATCAGACAATCAAACAGCTCATCGACATAAAGAAACTATCTATGCTACCTATCTTGATGACGTTACAAAATTATTGATGTCAAATAATGAAACAAAACGTTTGGTGTATATTCGCGCGAAAACATTAATCATCCTTCAACAACTCGATTCCGAACGAAGAAAAGATGTACTCTTGTTTCTTTACGAAAGTGAATTGATTTATCATCATCCATTAACGACAATTACAACGTTGTTGAAAGTTAACAATGCCGATTTCAACGGAATCCATTTTGAACGAACGGAGAAAGTCGAATGTACATTCAAGTTTCTCTATTTACATCATGTCTATTTATCCAACGCATTATTTATTGGCTGTTATATTGATTATTCGAACTTTTCACATTCGCTAATGTACAATACGGGTTTCTCCAAAGCGCTCTTATTTCGAACATCTTTCAGATTTGCATCGTTAGATAGAGCCAATTTCAATCAAGCAAAATTGTTTCTAACGGATTTTTCTGGAGCATCGTTAGTCGGGTGCAACTTTAGGGATGCGTATTGGACTAATCAAAGTGTTACTCTTACAAGTGCAAATTTAACAGGTGCAATTCTATCAAATCAACAATTACAGAGATCAATATTAACCAATGCTCTCTTGCCCAATGGAACATGGGGACCTATTCGAAGGACAAGTTTGGTTGTTAACGGTGATGCTGAGCAAGATGTAAGCAAGAGCTTTAACTATTTTTATATTACAATAAAACGAGCATCCTGGTATTTTCTCACATAGATTAAAAATATATTACATATGGTTAACTCTAGAGATGTTTCGATCATTATTATCCTCTTGCGCACGTGAATAGAAAATTTTATGAAACATAGTGATATGGTATCATCCGTAGAAAAACAGGATTAAATATTTATATATTTGTTTTCTAAAAGAAGATCAGCCAATTGATGAAAATCACTTATTCACATTCTCCTAAAATATTTTAGTAAGCTAACTACAGTTCGCGTTTTTAAATTATTGATCTATTCTTATCATAATAATCAAGAGATCGAAGTAAAAATCAAATGACTATTTTCTAACATCGGCCAAGACCTCTTAAAATCATTAGAAAGGCTTTTTGTCATTTATTCTACCTCGATTCAGTGTTCGGGGAAACACACTTATTACCAAAAACTGATCGTATCATGAGCATGAGTATAGTTTTCTTTCTAGAAAAATATATGCTATGCCTCTGGAGTAGCGAAGCATTGTCAGTAATCGAGAACAGCACTGTTGATATACATGAAAAGAAGTATCACGATGAATTCGATTCACAATACGCAAGAGTATGATGAAAATATTATCTGCTTCTAAAGAGTATCTTGTGCAACAATGGAACCTAGGTGATGCATTAGAGTATTTTTCTAAATTATTGGCAAATACCTCCAATATTTGGTTGATGATAGCATCGATTAAAAACTACAGTTTTGCGCATTGATTTTTAAAGAACTCGGAATCATTTCGGACTGCTATCTAAATTCGATCGTTAGCATCAGTTAATATCGCATATTCAAAGAATTACCCCGGATAAAATCTGATATCACTAAATGATGAATATTTCGCTTTGTATTATTTTACTTTTAGTGTTCATTACAAGGTAGTACAAATTTTATTGGCTGGCAAATCTCCGTTCCTGGAATAATTAGTTTGCTTGCATACAATAACCAGAATTTAACGGATCAATATGGAAAATGTTATTTTCGAGTGACACCATCTTATACTTTAAATCAAGCGATAAGTGCATCTCAAAATATTTTTTTCGATGAATTTACATTATTAATCTCGGCAAATATTTCTAACTATAAAGCATCGGTCGATTTCCGATGTTCGGGCAATCAATATGGATATATGGAACTCATATTTGTTGATTTATATGGTTTGCGCTATTTTCCCGTTAGCAGACGTTAGTTTTTCTTACTTTTATTTTTCTTAATTGATTATTTTCTTGTTCAGGAACTAAAACTGGAATAGCAAGGGAACTTCTAACTATATCGAGCAGCATTCATTTTGAAGTTCGTAGTGTTCAGCTAAAAGTTTCATTCATAAGAAATACGACATATACGAACATCAATGGGAGTGCCGAAGAAAATTATTGTATTGCTGACAATATCGAATTTTTCATTCTAAAACGTCAATAACACCAATTATTCCAAAACAAACAAAATTTGAACTCAATCAACATTCACAGAACTGATTTCTTATTTCACATCAGAATAGAAATAAAATTCGCATCTGGAAAGCACGATTACGAAATCTTCATTTAAAATGATATTTTATTTTAATAAAATTTTCTTATATATAAAGTTATTTATTCTACTGTAAATAAAAATATATTTCAATAGATTGATGATGCAGCACGATTTGATTTTTATTTAAATTCTAAAAGTTTTTTTTCTTCTTTCATTTTACAATATTTCGTCCTTGTTTAGCGGACATTTAAGATGATTGATGATGCTTGTAGTTGTTGAGATTGCTGTTGTCGTTGTTGTTTTGGCTCATGTTGGTATTGTTGCTTTGATCTAGTTTTATGTTCCTTATCCACAACCTTATGTTTTCTTATCAGCATCATCAATTCTCGTAAATGTCCTTATAAACAAGGACGAAATATTGAAAAATGAAAGAAGAAAAAACATTTAGAATTTAAATAAAAATCAAATCGTGCTGCATCATCAATCTATTGAAACAAATGAACATCTCGATTCTCATATGATACATTATGAAAAATATATTTGTATATTATATATGCCGTTGTGTCATTTCTCTGACATTTCCATCAGAAGTGTTTTTTTGTTCTTGAAAACAATCCAACGTGTCATGCATTATTATTCAATAGAAATGCGATGGATGCAATTAAATGATAATGTCCCTCATTTCTTACAATTAATGAAATATATTGAATTATCATATAATCGCCTACATTGTGTTTTATAGTGCATTCCATATTTTTAATACAAGATCTCTATGATTATGCCATAGAACCTATGCCAGAATGTTAAGACTTTAATCTTTATATCTGTACAGTCATACACCTGTACAATAATGCTTGCACCTTTATCTTTATTTCATTTAAATATATTCCCACATATATGAACTAATTGTTCCAAATTTATGTAGAACTCACATACTTCATGGTATTTAATAATCAGAAATTCAAAATAAACAAGCGACTATCAAGGTTAACTCTGCTGATGCACTATTACATCTTATGAAACACTAACTTGCAGTTTTTTCTTTCTTGTTAGTATCTTACGCATGTACTTCATAACTAAACATAGAGATGCCTATATCTACATTTCTATGTTCATCTGTTTATATGTTATTGCATATTAGCCAGAAGCGGTACTGGACACGGTATGACAGACAACTAAGACACGTTGTATTTTTAGTGGTTGTCTAACAGACATTATTGTTCAAGAAAACAGTGTAAAACATTATTCTAAATAATCATAAAAAATGGATCTTTTTTTTGGGAGAGCGAAAATTGGTCGGAAATTTTGTAATAGAAGAACAAAAGCTTTTTTTTAAAACAGCCCGAACTTTGTAGTGTAAAGGTGAAACCAGCACTAATTACATTATCATGTTAATATTAGAGGAAAATAGTGATTCGGACAAATAAATTAGGCATGCATAATAAACGAAAATAGGTTAGAACTTAGGAAGAAGACATTCTAACTATTTCAGTAACGGTGCTTGTTTTGAGAACACGGTGACCACCTCATCCTCACCCACACCCTCACCCTCAAGATACACTTCGGACTTAGAGTTTCCGTTTAAGAAAAAGTTTTTGTTCTTCTATTACAAAATTTTCGACCAATTTTCGTAGACCCCAATTATGTTTGGAAAACTTTTGAGTTTTGGTGTTTTTATCGTGAGAGCTTTAATGATGTATTCTTTTACACCAGAACTCCAGTAGGATTAGCAGGTCTTTTTATCAATATTGGCAACGCATCTCAGCCACTATTGCTGATATACATCACTCATGAGTCGCTTTTGTATCGCTTTTTCAATGTTAAAACCTTCTGTTTTTGTATATCGCTTGATTATTGTAATAAGAGTGTGGATAGTGCATTCACCAACACCTACATTCACATTTTCTAAAAATAAACGCAAATTCGATTATGGAAAATGGTCCCTTCCATTATTTATTTATCGGATCGTAAGCGCCATTGCCGAAGAGCAACCCAATTTTGTTCATAATCAGTTTGTTCGTGTCGCACTCTAAATTATTAATTGTTCCAGCAAAGTTTATAGAAAAAACAACCAACTGAATTCAGTTTTAATTTTACATTGAGAAAGACAATCAACAGATGTCATTAATAATCAATATGTCAGAATAAAATATGGATCATTGGATTGGTTGAAACTCAGACACCAATAATCGTCGAAATGATGAGCAACCATTAGTATTTCATTTTGATGAATTCTTCCTCGTAACGATATATTCAATTGATGATTATTTTGATTTAGTATTCGCATAAAAATAGTAAGAACATACTATTGTATTTGAAATTAGTTTAAATCTTTCTTTTCTAATAGATCATGATCGACGATTTTCTCTCGTACTATGGTGAAATAATTTGAACAGCATTTAGTTCATGTTATAATGTAAATAGTAACTAAGTAAAACAAACGTGCTACTAAATATGTATTGATTTTTGTTGAATTCAATGAATGGATATTGAAAATCGAACTGTTTTCTTCTGCTAGTGCTTACAATGTAATAGATGAAGCAATGCATAGGCGAATGCTAGTAAAGTTATGAAGTATGTTTGGCTGCAACGTTAATTGTTTTTTTTATCTAAATAATTTAATTCAAGGAAGAAATATTATTAGTATGTTTGCATGTGATGACTTTTCTCAAGCGAATACTGTATCTATTACAAAAATTTACAGTGAAAAAATGATAGAAATGGTTATGAAGACGCAAAAAGTCAATCGATAAATCGGGGTCATAATAAAATTTATTTACAAACTCAAGAAAATAAGTCTTCTATTGAAATCTGCCGTAGGAAGTATCGATTGAGTTTAACTTTTGAAACCGACAAAAATAGTGTGCCATGCAAGTTTCATCATTTTAATGAAAGATTTGAGTAGAATAAGCCTAGCCCATATGGGACCAGGTCGAAATTAACAACGGAAATAAGAGCTGCATGAATAACTTAGGTTAGCCAATCATTTTTTCTTGAACACAATCTATACATGACCGATACTGTGAGATTAAATTATGCGCGAGGTATAAGAATTCGTCCAAACGCTGCCAACTTCGGTTGCTCATTGAATACAGAATGTAAAACTAGGTCAGATGCGATAGTAATAAATTCTTAAAGATTTATTTTTTTCTCGAGAATGCGACTGAAACAGATTTCTATCTCTATCCGAGTTTCATCGCACCCCGGAAAAGTTTTGGATCCGCTGATTGACATTACGGATAGGTATTTATTTATTGATTTTATTAAATCTTTTAGAGGAACAATTAGAGAGATTTATTTGTTAAATAAATTAAACAGGGTAACCGTATTTCTAAAAATGCAAGCAGACAAGTATTATTTTATTTATTTAAATACTAAACTGAAACATATATTTGCATAAATATCATCGACTTCTATTTAATATATTGATTTGAATTCTAGATAGAATAAAATGGCACCTGATCTTAATAAAAAGCTTGAAGATGAAGTCGAAAAATATCGGCTAACACAAAACGGTAAAATATTTTATTTCTTTCGTGTTGGTTTGTTATTTAATTACTTGTTTTAAAAATAGAGATGAAAAAATTTGTAACACAACAACAACAATTATTTATAACAAAAACCGAGAATGATTTCGTCAAACAAGTAAGACAAAAAAACTAAAATTTGAATAAAATCTATCAATACTTTTTTTACAGGAATTTGAAAATCTTGATTCTGATTCTGTTATTTATAAGCTTGTTGGTCCCGTACTTGTGAAACAAGAATTAGGTGAAGGCAAAGAAACAGTTGAAAAACGACTTGTTTATTGTGAAGGTGAATTGTAAGTATTTTAACTTAAATCTAATAAATAATTTATTTGTTTTTCTTTCTTTCTTTTCGCTTAGAAAACGTTTAGCAGCATTGATGAAAGATACAGAAAAGAAATTAGAAATTCATCGTGAAGTTATCGCAAAAATTCAACAACAAATAGCAGCAAATAAATAGGCTTTCTTTTAAACTTTTTGCACGATTGCATTTTTTTTCAAAAAAATAAAATCTTGTTTCACTGAGTGCGTTTTTTATTGTTATTCTTCTTCAAAGTGCTTAAAGGAAAGAAAATTCGAACAAATACATGATAAGACTAATCCTAGTAATTTTTTTATCGTGTTGATTGTTCGATGAAATAAATACATTGATATTCAACTGAACGAGGAGATCACGCCTTGTTTCTTATGATCATTTCAACTCGTGAAGTGCAAAACATGTACGCCACATCCTATTCAAATGAGTTGTACTGAATTGTCAAGATTCGTACAGACTTCAAGTTGAGATTTGATGGTGTTTACTACTTTGTTTTTGTCAATTAGATTCATGATTTCATTTGAAATATAAGAGAAGTTGTGTTTATCTGGAGGTAGAGGCTATTACCTCGAAGTCAAGTTATTGATTTTCAAAACGAAGATTAAAATCTTCCAATTTAAGTATCAAAGTCATTAATTATGTATCGATATGTCTGTTACAGTACTAAATGAAACCCAAACAGAAAATTTTTCGTTGAGTTGAAACATGACCACCGATAATGATATTTCAAATTTAATTGAATCAAAATTCACATCGTCTGATCGATATTTACTTCGAAGTTTCCAGGATTTGAAATTATGCTTTTGTTTCTATTGATATACATAATTATTGTCTCACATTATATCTCGTTACAGTCACCATATTTATATGAGCTATGCATCATGAAGATTCATATATATATATATATCGTACGATAAAATACAGAACTAACTAAACCATACGGCTTCTTTCTTTTTAATTTTACGTCAGCTACAGCAAGATAATTTATTTCTACAGTATTGCAAAATCCGTGAAACAAACTCCAATCACATTGAGTGAAAGATACCGACAAAATAGTCGATTGAGGATGTTAGTATCAATACAGAGTATTTAGTTAGTAAAGAAAGTTCTTCCATAGGCCAATGAGTTCAATGGTGGCACGTTCATCTGCTATTTCATGGCAAAGACTGTAGTCACGGTAAATGCCAATAGCAAACAAGGTATTAAAAGCTAATACATTGAAATTATAACATCATGAAAGATGGCATGGCAAACGAGCAGTTATTTCCAGCTTTCTTCAGCTATTTTCTCATCTAGGAATTGATTGATATGCTGAATTTATATCGTATATGAAACAGAGATGCCTATCGCGGATGAGAATCTACCACCGCAATGATGCGATGAGCTGTAAAAGACAAGCTAACGCAATTACAAGACGTGCCGTCACTATGATGGCCTTTCAAAATAAAAATCGGTCGCGCCGCGATGAAAATATGTGGTCTGAAATACGTTCTATGACTTATAAGAATAAATATGTTGCTTCATCATCAGAAAACAATATTATAATACAAAAATGGAATAGTATGATTTGCTAACGAAACCTTTCTTAATTGTAAACATCAGTAATGCGTTGGTAGTGACTACAATATAAATAAAACGACGATGATGATTTTGTGGTTCATTTTGTCGTTCTGTTTTATTCACTTGCATGATTGAAGTGTACATACATATAGATGCCTATGTTTACTTCGATGCGTAAAAAGCTCTTTGTAGAGCATCGTCTCTTTTAAAAATCTGCGCATGAATGTAGTAAATAAAATTACATTCAATTTGCCACATCTGTTTTACAAGTAAGAATACATTTTGCCTCATCTGGTAATAAATCATACCTGTGCGGACGCATGACTGAAAACTCTACTTCGTACTGAACAAGTGTTTATGTATTCATTTTAAAAAAATAGATTTTGTCTGCTCATTTTGGAAGTCAAAGTGTCAGAATGAGTAATGTGTCTTTGGTGAAATAAAATATTCTATTGAAGTTCTTCATTAAATACTCAAAATTCGTCTCACGTTTTCCTACAGTTATATCGAATCTGGTGTCAGCTCCAATAAAAATACTCTTTCTAGATGTATTATAGTAGTTTGGAAATAATTTTGCTTTCTTTTTTTTTCTGAGTAACTTATCAATAATTTGTTTGCTTCTATAGTCTTCAAACAATGAGAAACTCTAGTTTCAATCAAGAAATAATATTTTTCTGTTTTATACAGCGATCATCATTCTTGTGCAAAACAAGAATATATGAATATAGACTAGAGTAGATGTCTTTTATGTTTTTACTGTGTAGGCTATACTTTCGAGATGGCTTCAGCATATGAACATGTAGCGCACGATTGGTCTCGTTTCGCCGATGTTGTCGAAGAATCACGAGAGACATTTTCTCAACTACAAGGTTATGAAATCATGCCATTAGTCTCACTTGAAAAAGCAACAGATCCTCTGATTCCGCACGTTCCAGAAATCGCACACATGGTCGATGCTGTTCGAAGGAATCTCATTGAGCCGAAAGATGGCTTGACTAATGATGAATCCGCCTCGATTATGCTCTACTCTATGCAATGGATCCCGAAAGAATGCTCATTTTATCACGCCCTCAATAAAACTCTGCGCGATATAAATCGCGAAAAGCTTATACCTCCTTGGCTTCTATACTTGCGACTATTCATGACTGCTCTAGCTAAAATTCCATCGACGCCCGGAGAGCAGGTCTATCGTGGAATAAAAAAGGATCTACGACAATATTATCGAGTAGGTTCTTGTTTTATTTGGGCTGGATTTTCGTCTTGTACACCTCACATACACCTACTCGAAAAAGCACCATTTTTTGGTCAGACAGATACAAGAACATTGTTGTCTATTCATTGTGAGACTGGAAAAAATATTAAAGAACATTCTTTTTCTCACACGGAAGATGAAATCGTCTTCATGCCTGGTGCAGAATTCGAAGTCATCTCAACGCTTGACATGAATCATGCGCTCCATGTGATTCATTTGAAAGAAATACAAAATCGATTTCCTCATGCTCCGTCTATCCTACCGTCGCATGTAACAAGTACTGCGAAAAAAACCTGTCATATCAATGCAAAGATGAAGCCGGCTTCACAATCACCGACAACGCAGAACGAAGAGAGTCAAAAGCAAGAGCACTCATCTGATCTAGAAAAGAAAGTTCAAAAGCTGACCGATGCGGATGTTCAACGAATTATTGACGAATCGCTCGTGCGAAAACAATGTATCGAGTTAGATATGAGCTGGAACAAAATTACAGATGTTGGTGCTTCTCTCATAGCAAAAGCCTTGACAAAGAATCAGGTACATTTAAATATATTCTCATTTACTCCTTCTCTAGACGATACTGATCTCACAATGTCATCATCCACTTGAAATACATGATTAGAATTTTTGAAATTAAAGAAAGCATGCATACGTTTCATTACTCATACAGACACTATTAACTCTCGATCTCAAAGGGAATGATATCGACGAAATAGGAGCTGAATATTTTGCCGATGTGCTTCGACATAATAAAGTAATGAGTATCATCTTCTCCGGCTTCTGAACATTTTGTTATTTGCTTTTAATAGACATTAACTACACTTAATCTCGGCGGTGATCTATTTTTTGGATACAATAGCATAGGCGACACAGGAGTAAAACACATTGCTGATGCTCTTCGAGAAAATCAGGTGAAAATTCGACTCAATTGTTTTTATCCAGTACTCTAATGCATCTTTCTCATCATCGAATAGACATTGACCACACTGGATATTGGATCAAATCAAATTGGTGATATGGGTGCAGAATATGTCGCTAATGCACTTAAAGAGAATACAGTAATGGGGATTTTTTTAAATTACCGTATCCTACTGATTTCACCATTTTATTTACATAGACACTAATAAGTCTCAATGTATTCGAAAATCAAATCAGTGAAATAGGAGCAGAATATTTAGGTCAGGCCCTCAAACAAAACTCAGTAACAAGTTTGCTCATTTAAGCATTCAGTATATCTCGACTGTCTCTCTCTCATAGACACTGAAGACACTCAATCTTGCAGTAAATAAAATTGGCACTGTTGGAGCACAACATCTTGGCGATGCTCTTCATCAGAATAAGGTATTTCATCTAAGGTTTAGTTGATTGGTATGCCACTAGTATTTTCACATAAACAGAAACTGACAGTGCTCAATCTCGAACATAATCAAATCAAAAATCTTGGAGCACAGCATCTCGCTGGTGCAATTCGACATAATTCAGTAATATCTCTATTGTTTTCGTATTACTCAATGTTTCATTGTTGTTTTCACAAAGACACTGACAACACTCGACCTTCGACAGAATGAAATCAGCGATAGTGCAGTTGAGCATTTTGCTGTTGCTCTTCTACACAACATAGTAATTGATCAATTATTATAAGGCGTGACAACGCTTCATTCTCTCTTTTATGCAGACACTGTCTACACTACATCTCCAGTCAAATAAGATTCACGATAAAGGAGCCCAATATTTCGCTGATGTTCTTGGGCACAACATGGTAGAAGACTTTATCTTTTCATTCAACTCGCCATATTGAAGATTCTTTCATATAGGCCATAAAAGTTCTAAGTCTTGGCGGCCGACTTTATCTCAAAGGCAATAGCATTGGCGATGCAGGCGCACAATATTTTGCAGACGTCCTTCGGCGCAACAAGGTAGCGCTTCTAGTCCTTTATTTTCTCTTCATTAGATCATGTTGTGTGTCTATCGTACAAAGACGTTGACGACACTCGATCTGGGATTCAATGAAATTAGTAATATAGGAGGGCATCTATTGGCCGATGTTCTTCTACAGAACAAGGTAATTTGTTTTAAGTGCTTGTTTCTACAACATCTTATTTGCTCTTTCACGCAGAAACTGATAATACTCAATCTCGAGCATAATAAAATCGATGATGAATGTGCACAACATTTTGCTGATTCACTTCGAAAGAATAGGGTAATCAATCTATTTTTGATTTTTGATTTTCTTGACTGAATAGTTGCCTCATTCTATTTCGTAGACATTACAGGAGTTGATGTTATCGAATAATCAAATATCTTCGACTGTTCAAGAACGCTTAAAACAACAGGACCATCGAATCAAATTTTTAGTTGAAAATAAATAAACTAAAGCATCTTTGCGATTGAAAAGTTTTTCGAGTACTATCCATCCACTGGCTTCACAATAGGCATATGCATCCAAGTTATTCTGTGTTGTTTATGGGCATATTTTCGGATCCAATGAGCGAGAAATATGCGAGTAGGATTTTTACTTTTTCTAGCCCAAAAATATTTATTGAAAAATTTCAAAAAATCACATATTATTAATCACGGCCACTAACTGTATAGATACTTTTACATTTTCAAATAAACTTTCTTTCACTACAAAATTGCCTTTGTTGTCTTGATAAAAATAACATTAAAGGATAAAATTTTAAAAGCGTATCATAACACCATCTCTACTATCGTTGTCTTTGGAGTATATGATTTGAGGTTGTCGAGATTTCATGAGCTCTGCATATTTTCCATTTGCATACGGTTTCCAACTAAAAATCCAATGGTGAGCGATCGCGAAAAAGTACATTTCAACACAGATCAAGATATTCGCTAACAGAATTTTTTCTTGTTCAACTGTAAATCCGGTTGTTGAACCATTACAATAAGTGTTAGTTGTCGGGTCGCACTTAGTATTTCGAAGTACCCCAATAGTTGCAAGACCACTCATTAAAACTGATTGCCAAAAGATAAAAAAGACGAGAAGTTTTACTGCAATAAATTTTGCCATTGGTTGAAATGGTTTTAATTCAGCCTTCATATTAATGTAGAATGTTATTAAAACATAAAGAGCTAATATTTGACTCATGTTAATGATAATTGTAATATATGGATAGCCACTTTTAAAATTCCATTGACCATTGTTATAAACATTTGCTAAATTTAAAACAGCAGCTATACCTGAACAGATTGGCGTAATCCATGAATATTGAAGGATGCCTATTTTAAAATACCAAACCCATTTTGTAGTTGCTATTGGTTTCCAACAATATCCGAATGGAAATGGTAATTTAATGTACTCTTTGTTTGCGATTGCTTCTTCTACGCCTCGATGGCCACCAAGATATTTTGTTAATAAAAGTAGAAAACAGTAAAGAACATAAGCTTCATAGCATGATTGAACAAATTCCATATAAATAGCTGATTCAAAAAAGAGTAGAGATAACCAAGCGGTTGCACTGTACACTGGTACCATACACAATATCCGCATGATACGTTTTTGAGAAGCTTTATCAGTTTTATGAGCAAAATGTTGAATAATCTGAGTTAGACTCATTAATGTTGCAGGAATGGCAAAAATGCCACCAATAATGCTCATGAGTTCTTTTTCATGGACAGGATCTTTGTACTTCTGCCATACAACTGGTTGATTTGCTGCCCATATGATGATTAGAGAAATGGCACAAGCAAGAATAACAAATGTACCCCAGGTTATTTCATTTTTAAGAATTGCAAGTACTTTTTGACGACAGCTAAGTTTACACCACGTTCCACACATTTTTCATTAACAATTGAAAACGATCTATTTGCACGATTTATTACAGTGTTTTGAATAATTTCTAATACAAAATCGAGTAAACACTAGGTAAAATATTTTACAAGCAAGAGAGAACACATGGGTCGTTTATTATGCATGACGTTGAAGTTTCGTTTACGCTTACGGGATCACCATCACAGAAAACAAAAACATTGCCAGTAAGGTGTATCACCGATAAGTTACGTATTGAAACGTTTGCATGTTCTGTCCTATTAATAATATATCTTTATTGTGCTCGATTGTCCTTGTAAAATTAGTCGCTCGTTCTTTCTCTCCAACTTGACAAAATATACAAAACACTGCTTAAGCAAGCGTGGAAAGAAAAGGAAAGCCGATAACTAACACGACGTCGTAGATGTTTTTATGTACCATGAGTGATGAGTAAACGACAAAGATCAACATAATATTTTTAATAATTGCATATCGACAATCTGTGTTATTACATATCGTGAACGGTTTTATGGTTACACGAGAATTCGGAGACTTGAGAAAACAATTTTGAAATATATAGACATCTAAAATAATCAGCTATTTTACAGAAAAAATAGAATCGATGCGACTGTCATTTTATTTGAATTCTGCAATATTTCGACCCTGACAAAATCTTCAATTTTCATATTCAATCCAAGAAAAAAACCGAAACAAGCAAAATCGTATATTTCATAATATCGAATCGTTATCGATTGTTATGACTCTATCTATTTAACCTTTATCATTGCCTTCTTGTTTCAAGTATCAAATGATATATATATATATATAATTAAAAACATTTCTGCTTTTTCTTTCAGTCGATATCATGTTCTAATTGGTTTTCAGGTGTGGGAAGTTTCACTTCAATTGGGTAAAATAATGTATAGTAGCTACATCTCTAGCACTGGTTTTTTCAGTTTACTAGCCATCTATGCATCACTATTTTTTTTACATCGATCTAATTAATTTTCTTGTTTGACCATACTAATAACGACGTTTTACACGTTCACTGGACAGAATATATGGTTGGCCGTCATAATGTCGAAAGGAAAAATGTCGAAAAAATAATATTGACATGAAACATTGTCGGTTAATATTTTAGAGAATTGTAAATAATATAGTGTATGTTTTTTGTATGAAATTAAGCTGAAATGTTAAGGCTGAGAAAAATTCTTTTTAAATATGTCATTTTTTCACGAGCGTCACGGACCTCGAGTATTTCTTTTCCTGGAAGATGACTATGATTGCAAACAGTTTTCGTCGATCGATTATTTGAATCAGTATGTACTTTAGCTGCACAATCCTTAATAGTGCATATCCAATATTTCGTAGTTGTTGTTGCTTTATTCAATATAAAAGTATAATCATCGGCAACTAGTAGAGGTTGTCCTTTATTTGAATTTATAAATGAAATAGCAGGAGATTTTGCTTGAATTTCACTAGTTAAAATTACGAAAGCTTCAGCCACGACAGTACAATTTTAGTTATATAATAATTCTTTGTTCAGCTGTTTCATTTTACTTGTATTAATAGTTAGTCATCCCTATCAATACTGGCTAAAACTCTACACTAGTGAAATTATAAGAAAAAACAATGAACTAAATAGGATTAGAATCGCGATATACTGGAGACATCATTATTTTTTATTTTTCACTTTCGACATTTTTCCTTTCGACATTTTTCCTTTCGATATTTTTCCTTTCGATGTTTTTTCTTTATTTTTTCTGTTTTCGACATTTCTCCAGCACACCGAATATATCATCATGTGAGAGTAATAGTCACTCATCATGTTGCTGATTTTTTAAAATATCCATAATAATATTCATAAACCAGCCACTATGGTGGGTCCAGAGTATGTTAAGAGCTACAAAATTGTTCTTCACCATATTTTTCTAGATATTTCATAGATATTATTTTAAATCTCAGTAAAAAGCTTTCAGTAAGATGTAGTATATTTTCAACGAGTTTAGGTCAGTTGCTCGCCGGACAGTTGCTCGTATATACACTTCCTCGCTATGACTAGCAGCGCGAGCAAGTGACCGTCTCCCATTTTCAACATGGCACAAAAGTAACAGACGAGCATCGAAGTGCACACTGTTTTTACTTTAAAACGTCTTGGATTTCTTTATTTCGAGTGCAACAGAAACAACTTCTTAATTTATCTACATGATACTACAGAAAAAACATACTCTTATGCTTCGATTCTATCGATAGCAACAGTGTCTTTACTCCAGTCATATATAGAAATACATTCTGGAGATGTTGGGCATGAACTACAACTGCCACCATATTCTATTAGCAAACGATCATAATCTATATAGTCTAATAGTGTTGTGGTAGCTTCAGAGCGTTTCTTCGTAACAATGATCTTTGCTTGAGTTAATGGATCAAGTCAATATTTTACTAATTTCAAAGAAAAAGGAAAATAAAGTGAGGGATTGTATGTGGATCAGTGTGTTTACATTTGATTGATTTCAAGAAATCCACACGACGCGTTCCGATTATATAAAGAGCTTACATCTATAACTCAATAATCATATTCTTATGTTTATGTAGTTGTAGTTGTAGCTTTATTGGTAAATCTGTAGTTCATTATGTAAATTTTCTATGAATTATTATTCTTTTTTTCTGATAAGAATCTGAATTTCTTTGCATGAAACTAAACATCTCTGCGAAACAAATGTAAATATATCATTTATCGTTATGAGCGGTATCCATCAAATAATTTAGGATATTGTGAAAGAACGACTAACATCGATAAAAAAAAGTTCTTTAATGAATCAGTAGAAAAACACCAATATTTTTGCAAAACCTGTGTATGTCAAAAATGTTCTATATTTATTTCTTTAAATTGCATTCAACTTTATTGTGGCATGACATTATAATTTCCTCAATTATATGTAAGTATAAGGGACATAAAACAAAGAGACACATAGATGCGTTCACCAGTTTGATTATTGAGGACGTAGAAGACAAGAAGTCATATTCAGAAACAAACAAAACAGCCTATTAAAATGAAAATTCATGCTTGTCATCTGTATATGTATTACTCGTAAATTACGCGTGAGGAAAATTAAAGCGTATATATATGAGCCACTATCGGAGGAAAAGCAACTAACCTTTTTCGTGGATCTACATAAGTATGTGGTATTATATTATTTTCGAATATAATATCTTTACATGAAATAAGCATATCATAAAGATGATGTTCTCACTAAGGATCACTAGAAGTTTTGTTCAGAATTAAGAAAAACAACTGTTGCTGAATCACTCTACAAAAAAACGAAGTTTAACTGAGTTGTTATTCAGAAACCAATTTATCTATAGCATTTGAAACTAAACCAAGGAACTGTTTTCAATCAGTTTAAATTGGTTATGATTCATCTGAAAATTTTCTTTCTTTCTCAATATTCAAATACATTCTACTGCACCGTAATTATGAAATTTATCTCCATAACGGGTCCCTTTACGTGGTGTCAGCTTGAGTTTGATGTTTGAAAATATTTGCCTAAACGGGTTTTTATTCCGCATGTTGGTGTTGAAACGCTATATTTACAAAATATTGTTTTATGGATAAAAAATTTTATAAATGAATTTTCATATTCAGCTACTTTTCTAGCCAATAGCATTCAACTAAGAATATTTATGAGCTACAAACTACTTCTACCTATATAAAATAAAATGCGAAAGACGAATGAAACATTTTCGATCAGTTTCAGATGATCTGAAGAAAAACGAAAACTTCATGTTTCAACGTGGCTGATTTCCTTACAACAAAATGAGATTCATTTTTTTTATAGATTATAATAAAACTCCACAAAAAGAAACTATGAAAAACTCTTGTAAACGTTATTATAGCCGCTGTCGATCTATCTGAGTATACTCACACTCACCCTCTCGAGATTTTCTTGGATCCAAAAACTTCCTTTTCTCCTTTTCTGTTTTACGCCATGACCGAAGCATGCTTATTGGAGCACACTTCCTTCATCGTTGGTGAAGCTCGTTCAGATGTGACTCATGGATTGGTTTGGAAATTTATTCACTCATGTGTCGACTCACAGTACAGACAACAGAATGTGTAGCAGCAGCTGATATTGAATGTTGATATTAGAAATATATTATACACACATTGTTGACTGATCTATCCATCTACTGAAAGAATGAGTTGATCATCGGTGAAAAATCAATTTCACAGTGCTTATACTTCAACGATTGTTAACAATCCTAACAATATGTTCTCATGTTTTATTCTTCTTAAATTGCATTGAAATCATGTGTTGGCCACTTATTCAAAATGAATGTTACACAACACTCGCACTGCCTTGTTTTCTCATTGAACTTTTCATTCTTGCCGAATCGTCTATTCGAAAAACGTCCTTTCGTTGACTTCGGTTTTATACGATTAGTTTTCACATCAAAGAAAAAGAAAGGAGATTATTATTTGTAAAGTCATTACGAATCAAAATTAACTTGATTCTTTCTTTCGATCGAATTTTGAAAGAGCTTATTCTCGTAGTCTACACGAACAGATACGTATACTAACAATGTAAATAACCGCAAGCAAATACGGGAATTGATGAAAGATAAAGCCGCGTTCAAATGAAACATCAATTTATTGTGTAACTGTATCAGCCTCAACGATATTGATTTTGTTATACTCAATTATTTTCGATCTTGTATCCACTGCTGGAAACTGCTCGTTCACACAATGAATCCAAATTGATAATTATTTCTCTTGAGCATTGTGAACTGCAGCTTCTCGTTCAAATTTCACAATCAAAATCTATCGGGCGCGAATTAGTGCATTGCAAGTGGTACTACGACAAATAAGAGTACGAGAACGAACATTGGGTACGAAACACAAAATTACACGAAAAGGAGAAATGTGACTAACGGCAAAACAAAAGTTGTTACAGGATATGACTCATTGAAAATATTGACTATTGTGAAATATACGAAATCAACTACAGCATAATACGAGAGAATGAAAAAATAAGTAAAATACTGTCGCCTGTGACGCGTAGCCTCTTTATTAATCTATTTCAGATCAAAATCAGTTGGTGAAGAGAGAAACACAACGATTCTCCATCGCCGTGATGAATATAATAGCTATTTAATGTAGAAAGTAAATAGGGTTTGATGCTTCAATTGATCTTGTTCTGTTAGTACAATCTATTCATGTACAAAATGATTAAAAATCGTAGTCATTTTTCTCTTGTGTCACTGTTAGAGTTACCGTTTTTTTACAATCGTGAACTGTAATATATCCAATACCTAGTTGTTTTTATATCGCTCATTGATTATATAATCTTCATAACTTTCCCTACTGATTCATATCGAAACGAAAATATGATACCTTCCATAATTCTAACATCATCAAGTGAATCAACAACAGGTCCTCAACGTGATACCATTATTAATGATGTAACAAGCAGCTCTTCACATTCAAATGATGAAGATTTTCTTGATAATACAGAAATGATCATAAAAAGAGAACAAAAGTAATTAAAAGGCCCTATGTACATACAAGTACTCAAAGCATGAAAGGAAAAAATATCAGAATGGCATCTTAGCTTAGAAAAATAATGCTTAAATGAGCCAAACAGTTAAATATTAGAAGCTGGCATAATCGCGGAAATGTTAGAAAGGAAAAACGTAGTAGGGCGTCTTTAAGAAATATCCTAACTGTTTATGGTTTGTAAGAAATGATTCGTCGTTCGAAAAGAAAAACATTAGAGCAGTCTAGAAATTAAAAAAAAAACTTCACATTAAACGTATTCATATAAATACCAGTCATCGAATTAAAGACTGTGCGTTTCAACACGTTGAATTTGTCTTTGAAAAAACAAGAAATGACTAGTTATTGTTGAACATAGTTAAACCCGTTGAGAAACTGCAGAATGATCTATTTGGAAAAAATAATAATATAGGAATTTTGAACATGAAGCTCATTAACCCGATTCAACTCAACGCATTTTCAAAAGAAAAGTGTCCTTATTCACCTTTTCTGTAGAAAGACATTTTTCATTCTCTATTTATCATAGTGTTGGAGCACTACTCCCCAATAATTGAAAGAATGATGCAACTGCAATCAATTATGCAAAGCAAATATATGTTGTCCACGCCTTCGGCAGTCGCCTCGCATCTAATTGACGATATGTCTATAAAGAATTTCATCGCCTGATTACTATTCTATAGCCAGATTTTGTAAACATTAGACGCTAGCGGCTACTTGGAGCAATCCGAAAGTAGTAGAATAGGTACTTTATTTTTCGGTGATATATCATCATTCTTTAACTAGTATCATAATAATGAAAGTTTGATAGGGTCTGCTTGTTTAGATGTATGGCGGTAACACTTAATGATATGATCTTCGATGCCTATCTATTTCTTGATCTTCTCCTCTTTTCTTTCTCACCTCCTGTAAATCAAGCAAGTGGTACTCACAATTAAGTGCGGATAACCAGCGCCACCGCTTCGAACAGTTGGTGAAACAAAAATCTTATAAACGTCTTTCTATATTTATTTCTTGCATCGTCAATATAACATTTTTAGTATATTCTAGAAGCTACACACAGTCGGCGGCGCACATTAGAGACAACAAGAAATAAAAGAATAGAGATAAATAAAAATTTTATATACATCGAAGACAATATAATCTAATGCTTTTTTCGTCACGTATCGTAGCAAATAGATCTTCTTGAAATCTTATTATTATGATACTAGTTGAAGAATGATGAAATATTACCGACAAATAGAGTATTGTTTTTATTATTACTGCGCATAAAGTGAAGATTTCATCGAGCTTTCTTTACAGAAATAAAGTACCTCCTCCATTACTTTTGGGTTGTCGCAAGTACTTTTTTTTGTTTTTTGCTGATTCTTCGAAAAGATAATGGCCCAGTTTAACGCATGCATTTATGTACACATGAAAAATCCCTCTAGCGATTAATCAATGACGATTTCTATAGGCAGCATTTGGTCGTTCTGTATGTTTTCACTGCAGTATCTTGTTAATTGCACTCATTTATCCTCAGAAAAAAAAATCGATCGACGCAATACGAGAGTCTAAATTGTGCGTATAAGTAGCAGATACATCGCATTTTTCATTAGTTTTATCGTTTCATGTATCTAAAAAGAACACATTTAAACAAGATGCAACCGAGCAACACTTCTGGTATTCTGCTGTGTCTGGCTCTTGTTGCGGCTAGTTTGGAAAGTTGTCTAAATTTGGGAAGCGCTGCCAACTTTACGATAATCGGTGCAAGCTCAGTTATCAATGCTGACTTGACTGTAATCAACGGCAACGTAGCCATCAGTCCAGGTATCACGTTGACTGGTTTCAATCCATTTGGTGTGATCAACGATGTCACTACATTGGGTACTAGTGTCGCTGGACAAGCGCAAAATGACGGGTGTTGATCTGGCTGGTCAGACACTCGGACCAGGCGTGTACAAGTTCGACGCTGTCGCCGCCCTCAATACACCGGGAGATATTCTAACATTGAACGGGACAGATATTTATATATTTCAGATTGGCAACATGCTTGTGGCCTCAGGCAACAGTACAATCAAAGCGATTAACGAAGCCGATACTAGTTGCACCTTTTGACAGGTAGGCAGCAGTGCCATGCTTAGTGAAAATAGCGAATTTATCGGAAATATTTACTCCTATGTACCCGCAGTCTTGCAATCAATGTCTTCTATTCGGGTTCCGTCTACGCGCGAACAGCAGCCATTGTACTTAAAGCTAATATCATTACTGATTACAATCCATGCACTGCCTGCTCATCTTTATTGGGTGATTGATCTAACAAATCAATATTAAATCTTCGTTTTATTTTCAAAATAGCAACTATATATATATATACAGGCAATTTAGTTTATTTTGAAAGAAAATTTTTATACATCTGCTGTAACAATTTTTCGATATACGGTCCATGAGCATAGTAAATTAATCTACAACGCTTTAGGCAACTCTTTAAAACATAATTGACGACAGTGATGCAAATAGATCACTTTTTTCCGGTCTGACCTGGCAGGCGTCTACATGCCACCAGGTCAGACTGGCATCTCTTGGTTGATAATATTCTATTTAAGATTTCCCGGCTTCTGTTGAATAGCATTTTTTAACTCATTTAACGTTGGCACCCTGTGTTTTCTTACCTGTTCTTTCGTATAACTAATTATTCCGTTTTCTGTATGATCATATGGATTATCTTGATGAATAATCATTTGGTTTTGTGTATCAACAGGAAATAAAAGAGGAATATCATAGTTAGTAAATAGTTCTATTACTTGTTCAATATAATAATATAAGATCGTATGTCATGTTTTAAGTTTATTTTGCATGTTGAATTAAATTTATCAAAACATAAAATCACTGTGCAAAAATTATTCAGGTGGCAATTCTGTATGAGAATAGTAAACTCGCCATCTACTGGACTATCATTATTTATATGTAACTATATCTTGAGGATGTGATTGAAGATTGTTCTTCTTTGGAATAAATTCTTAACGTTTTTGGTCATGGTGGCTACTATTGTTGTTTGTATTGCTGCATAAAATTTCATCATGATCGAATTAGTAAAAGAAACTTCAATTTTCATATGAAAGTTTTTTTGAATATTAGCGATTCACCATTACTTGATATCTATGCATAAATGACTAAATATAGTGGCACAAACGTATCGGGCCATGTTGTTGACAGCATTTTAGGAGAAATTCTAGATGTTCCACTGCCAATCTCGATCCTATATGATTATCAACATGTTAAACCATTGAGACACTTCTGAGACGTTGTTAAAGCTTTGAACTGATCGGCGTCCGCAAATTTGAGAGGAAAATTTCATCAAAAAATGACGTACACAGGTAAATAGTGCATACCAAAGTATCTATATTCTTTTTTTCATTGGATCCGAAAAGAATCGAGTGTAGGGAGTCTCTTGGGAATATTATTGTTGAAAATTAGATGAGTCTTGTGGGAACAGGATGAAATCCTACTGAGCTCATGTGTGAGAAATGATAGAATTCTCATCGGTTTCTCATTCTAGGATACGAAATGTTCAGGTAACAGTTTCCCATCGAGTGTCTGAAGTAAGATCTCGACAGTCAAGATTCAATTGTAGGTCCTGAATCCGGACCCCTATCAAATCTTGTCGAATTGAATATCCTGGTAGCGACACAATAAATAAGCACTTCTACTCCTTTATTTTCTCTTTATCAGATCATGTTGTGTGTCTATCGTACACAGACGTTGACGACACTCGATCTGGGATTCAATGAAATTAGTAATATAGGAAGGCATCTATTGGCCGATGTTCTTCTACAGAACAAGGTAATTTGTTTTAAGTGCTTGTTTCTACAACATCTTATTTGCTCTTTCACGCAGAAACTGATAATACCAAGGGGGGAAAAGCGATTTATGAGTTTCATGATTTTTCTGAGTTTAGCTGATTTAAAATGAGTTTGAGAAAACGAAAAGTTTGCTAAACTAACTAAAAACTATTCCAAATCATAAATTATTACTGAAAATCATTCAAAGGCACCGAAACTCACGCAAACTCATTCCAATACAGTTAATTTATATTGATTGTAAGTTGAGTTTTACTGCGATTTAAATCAGCTTTTCCCCCCTTGGATAATACTCAATCTCGAGCATAATAAGATCGATGACGAATGTGCACAACATTTTGCTGATTCACTTCGAAAGAATAAGGTAATCAATCTATTTTTGATTTTCTTGACTGAATAGTTGCCTCATTCTATTTCGTAGACATTACAGGAGTTGATGTTATCGAATAATCAAATATCTTCGGTTGCCCAAAGAACGCTCAAAACAACAGGACCATCGAATCAAATTTTTAGTTGAGAATAAATAGCGTCGTATCTAGGGGTGGCACTTTATCTTTACTTTACCGGTTAAAGTAAAGTTCGCTACTTTACTTTACCCGGTAAAGTAAAGTAAGTCAAATTTACCCGAAAAGTAAAGTAAAGTAAAGTAAAGTAAAGTAAAGTGAATTAAATAAAGTTGAGTTTGTTGCCCATTTTTTAGCCCAGTATCATGCACTAATAACGCTGCAGCATATGAAAGTATTTTTGGAACGATTTATTCATAAAAAAAGTGGAAAATAAAGTACAGTAACGATGAAAAGGTCACATTTTTCATAGATGAACACTTTTGTATGCTGCAGCGTTATCAGAGCTTGATGCTGGCCTAGAAAATGAACAATAAGCCTAACTTAATACAAGTCACTTTACTTTACTTTACTTTACTTTACCGAATAAAGTAAAGTTCACTGCTTTACTTTACCAGGTAAAGTAAAGTTCACTACTTTACTTTACTTTACTTTTTCAAAGTTAAGTAAAGATAAAGTGCCACCCCTTGTCGTATCCTTGTGGTTCAGAAGGTTTTCGAGTACTAGCCGTATACTGACTTTACAATGGGTTCTGTGTTGTTCGTCAAAGATACTTTCAGATCTATCGGCCTTGGAATATGTGGGTAGCATGTTTATATAATATTTCCAGCTAATATTTTGAGCATTTCTAGCTGAAAAGATTTATTGAAAAGGTAAAAAACTCATATATTCTTAATGACCTACATTAGCTGTATAGAATACTTTATAATGCAAAATAAAAATTTCTTGTAATACCTTGATCTTTGCTGCTTTTTACAAAAATTCCATTAAAAGATAATTTTAAAAACGTATCCTAACAATATCTGCGTCAATACCATTCTTTTGATATTCAAATTGAGGGTATCGAGATTTCATGAGCTCTGCATATTTTCCATTTGCATACGGTTTCCAACTAAAAATCCAATGGTGAGCGATCGCGAAAAAGAACATTTCAACACAGATCAATATACTTTCTAACAGAACTTTTTCTTGTTCAACTGTAAATCCGGTTGTTGAACCATTACAATAAGTGTTAGTTGTCGGGTCGCATTCAGTATTTCGAAGTACCCCAATAGTTGCAAGACCACTCATTAAAACTGATTGCCAAAAGATAAAAAAAACGAGAAGTTTTATTGCAATAAATTTTGCTAGTGGGTGAAATGGTTTTAATTCGTGTTTAAAGTTACTGTAGAAAGCTACTAAAGTGTAAAGAGCCAATGTTTGACTAAGGTTAATGATAATTGTAATATATGGATAGCCACTTTTGAAATTCCATTGACCATTGTTATAAATATTTGCTAAATTTAAAACAACAGCTATACCTGAACAGATTGGCGTAATCCATGAATATTGAAGGATGCCTATTTTAAAATACCAAACCCATTTTGTAGTTGCTAATGGCTTGCAACAACATCCAAATGGAAATGGTAACTCAATGTACTCTTTGTTTGCAATTGCTTCTTCTACACCTCGATGGCCACCAAGATATTTTGTTAATAAAAGTAGAAAACAATAAACAACATAAGCTTCATAACATGATTGAACAAATTCCATGTAGATAGCTGCTGCAAAAAAGAGCAGAGACATCCAAGCGGTTGCACTATAGATTGGTACCATTCCCAAAATTTTCATAATACGTTTTTGAGAAGCTTTATCAGTTTTATGAGCAAAATGTTGAATAATCTGAGTTAAACTCATTAATGTTGCAACAATGGCAAAAATGCCACCAATTATACTCATGAGTCCTTGTTCGTGTATAGGATCTTTGTAGCTCTGCCATTGAACTGGTTCGCTTACTACCCATATGATGATTAGAGAAATGGCACAAGCAAGAATAATAAATGTACCCCAGGTTATTTCATTTTTAAGAATTGCAAGTACTTTTTGACGGCAGCTAAGTTTACGCCATGGTCCACACATTTTTCATTAACAATTAAAACACGACCTCTACGATCGATTAATAACAGTGCTTTGAATAACGTCTAAATAGAGAAACCGAACATGCAGTACGGTAAAACGTTTTTATGCGAGAGTAAATAAAATCAGCATACGTACGATTCATGAAAGTGAAGTTTCGGTTTCATTCCATGAGGATCACCATCACGAAGAAAAAGAAATGTTGGTTGTAATGTTTACCGCTGACTGAATTTTGTATTGAGAAGTATGCACGTTATGCTCTACTACTAATAAACTTTTTTTGTGTTCGGCTGTCCTTGTAACATTTGTCGTTGGTGCTATTTCTTTTTCTTTTTCTTTTTCTTTCTTTCTTTGTAGATTGAAAAAAACGCAAAGAGAAAAGAAAAAAAGAATAGCCGAAAGAGAAAACTTCATCGTAGAGTTGTTTGTATGCAATAAATGATGAGTAAGCGACACAAATTAGTATAGAAAAGTGGGATGTATGTGTCTACAATTTATGCTATGAAATGCTGCGACTTTTTTTTATGGTGTCACGAAAATAAGAACATTTGAGAAAGCGATTTTCAAATATACAGACATCTACAATATGCTTTCAACATAAAGAATAAAGATTGAGCCTACAATCGTGTTGTTTTCTTTTGAATTTCAAGTATGACGCAATATGAAATTTTCGTATTAGAACCAATAGATAAACTAAAACAAAAAAAGTATTATATCTCGTTGTATTGAATCTTTAACTATCATGACGGTTGTATTTATTGAGTATTGATCATCACTTTCTTTGTTCTAAACATCAACTTTAAAACACACCTGGTGTGCGTTGCCAGTCGATATCATATTTTGGTTAGTTTTCTGATGTAGGAAGTATTTAATTGATTAAATTTCAGTATAGTAGCTACATTTGTAGCACTGTGGTTTCGGTTCAATAATCGTCTACACATCGCAACATTTTTTTGCGCATCGATCTAATTTATTTTTCTGATTACTTATAGTAATAACGGCTTTTTTCACATTCACTGGATACAATATCTTATCGTGTGCAGAATATTTTAAGAACTATGAAATTGTTCTTCACAATAATTTTGTCTTATTCTTTGTTGCATTAATACTTTAACTGTTGTTTGTTTACTGATATTATTTTCGATTTCTTATAAGATATTATGAATAGATAAGGATCGAAGCGCATATTGGTTTTTAGAATTTGCAACATTATATTGACTTTTAAACGTCTTAATTTCCTTTATTTTACAAGTGCAACAGAATCAACTTAGTAATTTATCTACATGATAGAACAGGAAAAATGATGCTCTTATGAACCAGGTTTATCGTTGGTAGCAGTGTCTTTACTCCAGTCATATATAGGAATACATTCCGGAAATGTTGGACATGAATTACAGCTTCCACCATATTCTTTTGGCAAATTATCAGAATCTATATAGCGTAACAATGTTGTAGCTGTTTCATGGCCTTTCTTCATAACAATAATTTTTTCTTGAGTTACTGGATCAAGCCAATGTTTTACTAAATTCCAAAGAATAGGAAAAATAACTGGTGGATTGACAATGAGCATGTGTCCTAGACGTTCAGGATAAAAGTTTTCATCAATATAAACAGCTTGTCTGTACAGATGAAGCACTTTTCTTAAGTCCATTTTACAGCCGTTCAAATCCGAAATCATAGCAAACGTTTCCACGTGTTTTCCTAACTTTCGACTACACTCTCTTGTCAGTTGGCAATTATATTCAAGTATATAAATATGGCATCGGATAAGTCCTTCCGGTGTAAACATATTTAATATCTTATCGACATGCGCTAGACCTGATTTTTCTATATACAATGGTAGATGATCTTTTGTATTGCCATGATAAACATTTGGAACGATTTTTCGAAGAAGCTCCACTTGAAGTGCTGTTTCTTGTTCCTCGAGAATAGAATCTACGTGATGATCTTTTCGCCATTGAATCATCTCCAAAATACATTTGATGGTACGTGTGACATGCCATTTTCTTGCACGAAGATATCTATGTACTTCATAACGCCATTCATTATCCTCATCTTCAATATCCAAATTGGTCTTCAACTGCAAATCAATTTTATATTGAACATAGGATGTATGATGAGGTTTTAATTCATCGTAAACAATATGAAAGATTTTTTGATGTTCAGAATTCAATTGATTAATATCGAACAACGGACTATTGGTGGTCATTATTTATTGTTTCAATGGTTTTGTGGTTTCTTACGATTTTTGTGATACGTTCGTTAATTTATAAATCTACTAGTAAATTAAAAAAACACAATATGAGTGCATCTAAGTACTTGTGAGAACATTCAAAAGAAATGAAAATTAAAAAAAGCATCTAGAAAAAGAAGCGGCACTTGAGTGATGATAGATTTAATGAAAAAAAAAGAGAAGTGATTATCGCTAGCGATTCAATTATTATAAATTGAACTAATATGCAAAGGCTTATAAATCTTGGCATATGCTCTCATTCTAATCGGTAACGATAAATATTGAATTCTATTTAACAAATCATGAAATTTGTATTTTTTTAAACAATGGAAAGGGCTTTATGAGTACGAAATTTCAAATTAGATCTCTCCTTTGGTTCTAAACACAAAAGTATTGGCGAGTAGTAGGAAATGTTCGTCAGATCGAGCAGAATGCTAATTACAACTATGTGGACATGAGACTATCTCGATATGATATTCGAAAGTATAGCTATATGGATTTCAAAATAACTTTTTCTCACTAAAGACTGACTTGCCTTGAAATCAGATTTCCGACAATTCAGCAATTAACCTATACGAAGAAAGCATTTCGATCTTACACAATTCCTAATGTTTAGGCGTGTAGAAAGTTTTAAGAAAAAACACGCCTGATTCACTCACCTGTGGATATTATTGCATAACAGTAAGCACGATTCAAACAGTTATTTGTTTGTGCTAACAAAAAAACCCTCTACTAGCACATTTCACTCGAATATAAAAAACGACAAACAAAAGCTAGAGATAAGCTTGAAATAAAAACACCACGTTGTTATCATTACAGCGATAAATAACGCGTGACTTATGTCACTGTAAATACGAGACGTACGTGAAAAGAATTCTGCTAAATGCAAACAAAGGGATCGGGCGATACTGTATGTGGTTTTTATTCTGTTTTTCATACAGCCTACATAAACCGACATTGAAAGTGAGGATTTCCATCTATTTTTTAAATACCATAAAACATCGGCTATCATTTAAGCGATCAGTAGAATAAATGAAATGATCAGTAAGCAAAACAAATATAAAATCAGTAAAATAAATGATTGATCAGTACATTATTTGTGTGGTCAGTTATTAATATACTTCGATTTATTGATATATTTAAAAATCAGTAAATTAGATTAAAGGATCAGTATAAAAATTAAAATGTGTTATAAGGTGATTTCTTTTTCATGTTTGTTCTTTTGGTCTATATATCGTACCGCTGACGAGTACAACATATATAAATGTATTCATAGGCGGCGGAGCCATTAGAAGACGTGGGTAGGCTCAAACTATAAGAATTGAACGCTTGAGTAGGCTCTATTACATGTAAACATATTTTCTTATAGTTCAGTTTTTGTTGTCATGATAGATGACGCATTATTACATAACATTATCTTTGACAGTATCTGTAACAACAGCCACTACCGAAAGATCGCTCAGTGTTCTTAATAGAATAAAAACGTATTTACGCTGCACAATGAGTCAGCAACGTTTAAATCACGTTATTATTCCTCACATTCATAAAGATAAATTCGATTTACTTGATTTAAAGAGCGTCTGTTCTGATTTTATTTCAAAGACTGAAAATAGAAAAACATTTTTTGGTGCTGTATGATTTTATTATGTTTTAGACTCGTTTTATTTTTTAAGTAATTGTTCTGTGATACTTCGTTATTTCTTGTTTTATCTCAAAAAAATAAAGCACTATAAAGTTATCACATGTATACAGAATCAAAATCTAGCAAGAAGGTGTATGGCGTCTCGCATTGAAAAAATATGATGAACGTCATTTTCTCACTATCTTCCTGACATCATTTCGCTGGAAAATTGAGCCTACCCTAGATTGAAATCGTTCCGCCGCCTATGAATGTACTCTTAGCTCCTTTCTTTCACATTCAACTTAGTACCACCGAGTAAAAAAGACGGGAGTCGTACAAGTTGTTCAATATGAAAGTGATATATCAGACAAAGAGGTTCTGGAAGAAAATGATGGCATAAATTGAAATCAAAGAATTCTAAAAAAGGATGAGGGGGTAGTGTAGATGAGCAGAAGAATCACGCCTGCAACCAAATTTCTATATTTTACTGATCAATTTTATCTTTTTTACTGGTAATTATATATAATAAACTGATCACTTTAAGAATAATTACTGATCATTTGAGTACTGATCATTCATATTCTTTTTTACTGATCGTTCATTTATTTGACCTATCAAATATAATGTTCCCTAAAACATCTACCCACTTAGATTTCATCTCAGTTTTATTCAACTTATTCTTTTCACATAACATGTATGATATGCATTATATTGAATGCAAAATTGAGCGCTGACATACATGTAAAAAATACAGTCGTTAAATTTGAGCTTTGCCACTCAGAGTATAATGATTAACGTTGAAACCGATTTCAAATCTGTTAGTGGTCATATTTTTACTAGGAGCAAAACTATAGAGAAAGTGCCGAAATGAAGTCTGTTGTAAAATGAATTTAAAAATACAAGAAATCTAAGAAATATAGTTCCACCAGTAGATCAGAAAAAAACAAAGAAATATGCCAAGACACAAGACAAAAATTGAAGCAGGAGAAATCCAAGAATTCAATTGATTATTGATTTTTTGCTGTTGTTGTTGGTTTTGTTTAAAAGTAATTTTGGACCTGTACTGATCTAAATAATTTATTGACATTTTTGAAGGATTTCTTCGTTGAATGTCTGAGAATTTCTTGTTCATTGATATTTCCCATGACCATAATTCGACTGTCCATCCATAATTGAGTGCAATGTTTACTATATCTGGGAAATTCGTACGATTATCATTTGCATTTCCATCACCAGTAATTAATACAAGACGTTGTTGTACGTTACCTTGGTGAGAATTATTCCTCAAGATTAAATTTTGAATTTGAGAATGCAACATATCATCTAAGAACACTTCCTAAAATTTCAAATGAACACAATAATAATTTATAATTCAGATGCGATTTATACATCAGATTTACATTATAAATGGAACTAGATTAACAAACGCTGATTTCTAGATGTTCTTCTTTCAGGAACAAATTTCAATAACTGAAATTTCCTATTTAATTTTAACTAGCATACATCAGTATTGGCAACATTTGGTTCTAGTATTTCGCATCATCAATTTTTTATGAAAACTGAAGGCTTTTCCCGACTCCCGATAAAAGCCTGAATTGGATCTCTGCCAAAAGTCAACATTTACTCTTTATTTATTGCTCCTGGTTCATTTCTCTACGGATTAGTAATAAAAAAGAAGCAGCTCATGCGTTTTGTAAAATGAATCTTACTCGTATTTTACATTCTTCCAACAATTACAAAAGCAAATGTAGAAAAACTATCTTTACTCAACCTTGCACAATTTGTTTTCTCAGCATAGAGCTACAATTCTGTTTCGAACTTGTATATAGGTTTATGAGTATTTGTATGAACAGAAAGAATTCGATTCTCGTAGTATTTCTGTAGATTTTTCAAGGGAAATTAGCCTATACTCTGTAAAAAAAGCGTACACTTAAAATTCACCTCGCTGAAATAGAAACAAATCAAATTCATATTCTGCTGTCGTTTATTTTTGACTAATATTAATCATAAAGAAAACTAATATTTTCATACTCTATTAAGTATTGACCGATCGCCTAGTAAACATGTATAGTTGCATTTCTCCCATTCATTCCAAACTCGTGATGTACGCGGTGGAGTGCTACCACCGACAAGTCTCGTTTTAATATCCTTCGAATTTTTATCCTGTTCAATAATTGCAACTAAATTTCCAACATTAATACGAACAGACGTATCTTGCTGTTGATTGATACCTTGACCATTCTGAGAACCAATAAAAAGATTCGAATTGTCAACAACAATATGTATTTCACCTGCTGATCTGTAAAAGCAAGAAAGAAATGCTTTCAAACATGTTAAATTTAGTATATCACCTGCTGCTTACCTTGAAACTTTAGGACTATTTCTAACCGAAGTTCGCTTCATTTCGTTAAAACAAATGCATTACCAAGATGAATCACAATCTATTCATTAATAAATAATATGGGGTTTTCTAACATCACACACGAATAAAATCTGCTTTGTCTACATCTAGATATTATCATTTGCCTTATGAATATCACGATAGTGGTATCTTTAAGTAAATATATATTTTTTACGACCTATTCTCAATTCACAAGAGATTTTTATGAAGGCAATTAGAAAATATTGGATCAATCAATAAATAGCAAATTTAAAAGCATGATAAATATTTCTTCTAAAATATTTTGGGTCTCATTTTGAGAATAATACGCAAGACGTTCACATCTGAAGTTAAAATAAATTTACTTGTCCACACATCATAGTAATACAAAGAAAATGTAGAATTTAAAAAAAATTAAAGTTTTTTTTTGTTTTAAAAAAGCGACATGGACAAATATTTTTGACGTGTTGTGGTGTAAACGTGCTTGACATTCAAAAGTCTGAGCCTGCGTGGAGTACCTGGTTAATTCTTTTCATTGGTTAAACCAAGAAAAATAACAAATAAGAAACCACTGAAAAAATAGAAGGCTTTCTTTTTTCCTTTCGTTTTTTAGCTCGGCATAAATCTTATGGCACGTTGCGGGAAGAAAACTGAATAAATGCTTCATATGGCTAATTTTTTGTCGGTCCCGAAACGGTGGTATTGTGTCCAAGTCTCGAAAACAAAATCTCCAGTAAACAATCTCGAATAGAATAATTTCGAAAAATTAAAATTCGAAATATTCATATCTCGAAAACTCGCGTGTAAGAAATCAAAAAGCTCGAAAAAACGAGTTATCTATACCAAAATTTTCAAAAAATTAAAATATTAAGCAATGAAATGTTGAATAACCGGTCGTTCATGGTAGATATGACTATGATTATAAGATGACATGTAAATAAGAGTGTGGGTGTGAGCAGAGGCGTAGCGCGCCTACCCAACACTTTAAAATCTCGAAGCGGGGCAACGTAACGTTTTTGTCCCTATAGATGTGTCACTAAAATACACCTGAAAACAGTTTTTTTTCGATCTTATTGAACATATATAACAAAATTTGGAAAAGCATGGTGGTTGCCCATCCACTTCCATCTTATTTGCATGCCTGGGGTGGGTGTCAGTGCGGATGTTGATCTTCTCCTCATACTCACATCTTATCCACACTCTCAATAGATGATATTTTTGAAACGCTCGACGAGGACGAGACGCGATGAATGAAGTTACGTTGTGCAATACGAATTATGTACACAACAGAGAAGAGAAACAAGAAGAATTGCTCTTGAACGCAAACCGCTCGGGGAGATTAAAAACAAACTAAAGCAGACCAGTCATAATAATATCTATTTTCAATTCACCAAGTGATCGTAGGATGAGAAGAAATGCGTCAAGGTTCCCTTTTCGAAAATGTGATGTAGCAAAATTCGAGTTTTTATGTTTAAAGTTTTCTTTTGCCTGGATTCTGTTTTTCGAGGTATTTATTTTTCGGAATTTTGTCTTTCGAGACTTGAACAGCAATTAGAGTCGAGCATAAATAATTTTCTATTACAGTTGTTTACTATTTCTTTCATCAGTGAACTCAATTGGGTGGATCTTTTTCTATTACAGGTGTCTGGTAAATTCACTATGACGCCTGTACGCTCATGTTGTGAAAGGATCACAAAAACCTAAGAAATTAATTAAATATAGGCATAGAGCTAGTCTTTAAAGAAAAAGTGCTAAATAAACAGTTTTAAAATCTGAGCTAGTGAGTTCTAGTAATACTCGCATACCTTTTCTTGTTATGAAAGACAAAAAATGGCTTCGTGAAAAATATTTCTGCCACTTAGAGTATTTGCTATAAGATACTATTGTGTCGATCTTGGCATCATCACTAGTTATATATCTGAAGGAGGTTCCATGTTATGATAGGAACAGTTCCATTACTATTTTGTTTTTGACTACTATCGAAATCAGCTGATATCTTTCTTTAGATTGAAAATGAAGAATCCAGTTTCACATAGAAAAATTCATTATTCAGAATGAATGTACAGAAATCTTCAAATTTCATGAGTTGGACAACATGATTTTGTATTAAGTTGCATATTACTCAAGAACTATTCATGGAACATAAATTTTAACTCTGTCAAAACAATTTTCGATGAATAATTTGAAATGATTATTGAATTTATTAGCTCTTTCTTACATCTTCACCTTAATATCATTTAAATCAACAATTACGAAACTCTAATGAAATGGAAAGCGCTACGCTGCACCATACTATCGGTAGGTAGCGTCCGATACCTAAACTTTTAATTTATATTCTAGTTAATGTCGAGAAAATACTTTCGAAATTTGATTTATGAAATTTTGCTTGTAATAAAATTCGTAGTTATACTCATTTTATCGTTCCTTGTTTTATTCTGATAGGAAATTTCTCCAAAAAATGCCTATGTATTCTTCTTCGACTTCTAGCGCCATCTGTTACATTCGTTCTGTAACATGCAATGTAACCAGTGAATTCCACATCCGTACTTTTACATCAGTCCAAAGAAGTATCATATTATATTATAGATGAAGCATCGTTGCTAAGAATAAATTTATCATAGAAAAAAAAGAAACATTAACTCATATTTACAGAACGCATATAAATATAAAACAGAGATCTCGTTCCTCATTCCAGTTGTTTCTTTTTTAGCGAGTCTACTTTTTTTTCATCTTACAAATTGTAAACAAATATCATTATAGATATGTTTATCCTATGAAGCTGTACCACATTAGATCAATTAATCATTTTCCATGCAAAGATACATCACAACACAAACAATGGAGGTATTTTATATTTTCTTCTTTGATTTCTAATCCATGCATCTGATTAAACCTGTATTTCGTTACCACTGATAACGAATTGATTCAGATGCACATTCTATTTACATATCTATGACAACTTCATCATAAAAATAGATTGATAGTTCCTTTTTAAATACAGCCGATAACATTCATCGTTTAAAATATAAACTATCGTGTATAATGCTGAACATGCTCGCCGGAGTTCAATGTCCTTGTTGACAAAAATCTGATATTACATTGTTTACTATGGGGATTTGATTTCTGAAGGACAGATGGTTATTTTCAAGTGTCATAAAAATGTCGATTTCTTCACTTCCTCATGTTCTTGGAGAGTGGTGACAGCGTTCTTTTTTTTATGGTTTCTGTCATTGATCGGTTATGAGTATGAAAGATATGCTTTTGAAATAGTTCTAACTCAGCATAGCTTCATTTTTAGAAAGATTTTGAAAGAGCTCCATAATAGAAAGAAAATATTTTTAATGAAATCTTTTACTGCTCTGTATCAAGTTTTTAATGTTCTTCGAAATTTCACAGTAGAATGGTAAATCAGTTGTTCAGATAGTATTTTTATTGTTATAAATAAATAAACTATTTTATATAACTTTTATCGATGAAAATATTTTGCTTTTCATTGAGACAAATAGCCGAAGATCACTTGACATTTCAATTCTATCTTATAAGAGCACTGATACTTAATAAGGCTCCATGATTGAATCCAAATGAAGTTAACCTATAGACATTGTTCTGTATACTTCTTGTACCAATATTGAAGGAAAAGTAAAGAGTAAGTACGCATCATTTTCTGGATTCCACAAAGCGAAGTACAATAAACTGTAAGCTTTCTCAATAGAAATTTTAAAAATTCGACTCTACTGATTAATAATGGAAATGAATAGAATTATGAATAAATCTTTCCGTTTAGATAGACTTCAAGATAGTTACATGAGTTCATAGATCAGTATTTTATTTTCTGAAGGTGTTCTGTTCAATAGAAAAAAATTGATGTTTGATACTAACGTTTCCAGATTTGAGCATTATACAATTTAGATTAACGCAAATAGAATCCGGTGAGAGCATAAGATTAATTGATATTGATGTCGTCACTTGTTGATAATCAGGCAGGCTAGATGGGTCTATGTAATCAGTATTAAGACATTCTTTGAAAAAACAGGAATGTATTCTCAATTCGCTTCTATTCAAAACTAACGTTGTGTTAGATTTTTCGAGTATTTATATTTGTTAGAAAATATCTAAAATACTCAAACATGTTTATGTTCAACGTATTTACTGAAACGTTTGTTTGATAGATCGACGATTCATAACTGTACGGGTGAAATAACTATGTATTTTTGGTGTAACTTTCAAACGAAACGATTTAAGCGCTGCTCCGAATCAGTTTAAAAATCATCGTATTTCTTTTTAAGATATCTTAAACGCAGAAAAAAAGCATGGTATAAGGTTTCGATTTCGTCTGGCAGCGTACAGGAGCAGCTATCAGCTTACATAATAGTCAACACATTGTTGAGTAGGAGAAATTAATCTTTGTTGAAATACCAGTTTATAGGATTTCTTCTTGATATTAAACAGATTTCTGTCAGAAAATGGATTTAATATATTCAGAAGTCCACATTCTCAACATGCCCTTCACTCTTCAAAGTATTTTCTGATTGAGATCATTTCTATTGAATGTTCTCACTGTGGCACGAACTAATTTCCACTACACGTTACTGCATATTTTAACGTTGTGAATATAAATTCACGCACGCTGCGGTTAGCTTTATTTTTAGTGAGTGCCTTAGGCGATGAAAACAGTTATTAGATTCGAAAATAATCAATCTTCATAACTTTTAGATTGACTATATTGGGGTAAAAATTTACCACTAAAAGCAAAAAAAAATTCTTTTCTTGATGTAATTTGTGTTAAAACCATTGAGTAGATCAAAATTGTATTATCTAGATGGAAGATGGCGAATTTACTATTGATGTTTACTATAGAAAAGGTTATTGAAAAATCCATATTTGACACTGTTCAATTTTCTTTCAAAACAAGAGTATTTACTTTTAACGCATGTGTGTAGTTAAGGAAGACGATGTAAATGATAATCCTATTAGTTTGAAACTGGCGGTGACATTAAGTAAAATAATGAGGCGGGTTGATCTCTGCCTTAATAATAATAATAAGCATAAGAAGAAGAAGAAGAAGATTTGTGGTGAACATTTAATTCATATGTGTATAACATAAAAAGGATACAGCAAGGGCTAATTAGAGGAATCGCAAAAAAAATCGGTACTATCGGCTTCTGTAGGGCGCACGTTAGTAAATTAAATTACAATATAAAAGAAAGTACACTGAATAAGAAATGTAATTGTCCTAAAATGACTTATAGATGCCTACTTTCATGTTTACTTATATGAATTCAAGGGCAAATAAAACGTATAGCTGTAGGGAGTTTTTTCATATTTTTAAATACAACTCTAAAAAAATGCAAACTACTGAATAAATTTGTCATTGTTCACAAGTTCGTTCTCTTGTAAAAGTACAAATGATATTGTTAATGCAAGAAAAGCTATTACTCAATATTTTTTCTATGACTCTGATTATACTCGAAACTGTTATAAAAGTAAATATTTATCACAATAGTAATTTTCTAATGAAACAAGTACAAATTTTAATTGAAATTCAACTTGTTATTTTGTCGTCTTGCAACTCGTATTTTTCTTTGGTAATAAGACGAGTTTTTTTTCGTTCTATTGTAAGAATCTGTCGTTCGGTTTCATAAAGAAACATAGAACCAATCACACTAACGACAGCAGATCTGGAATATAGAGAAGAACAAAAAAGAAAATACACTGTACAATGTAAGAGTTCGATCATTCTTCAAATATTTATTTAAGGCTTGCCGTATGCCATATTGTGAGTGCAGCTAGTAAATTGCTATGGTCTTTGGGGTGCGGTAGTATATTGAGTAGGAAAACTTTTTATGTGAGAATTTCTTTATTATTTTAGTGCATTTAATTTTTTCTATCCGCACCTCATAATAATAATTCTAATTGAAGTTGATTTCAACTAATAGTAGAGATTTTTTTATTTTATTTCTAGGATACTATTTCTTTCATACCATGAATGAAAAATGTTATAGGATTCATGCAACATTCAATTGTTAATCGATCTTTTCAATGCTTAAGAGTCGCCATCGTATTGCCCTATTTATTTGCTTCTTGATTTTTATTCAAGCAGCCCATTATTTTTTTAGTCTACCAGGAACAATTATCCCAGTAAAAATAATAAATTCTCGAAGGACATCATTGAATGAACGAACGACAGATATTGAAAAACTTTTCACATATGTCGTCAAGAACCCGACAATTATCAATAATGCATCCACCTCAAACGAATCAATACGAGGAGTAAATGTATTTGCTGAAGGTACATTTGCAATTTCAATTAATTTTACAAAACCTGATCCAGTTGAATATCGTTCTTTACCGATTTGCAATTTTTCTACATCAAATAATGATTCGTCTGTGTATAAAGTGGCCATTAACAAAACTATTTATTCATTGGATGTTATCGAACAACATCATGGTACTGATTTACATCTAGGTGGACATTATTTTCCGAAAACTTGTCAAGCTCAACAACGTTTAGCCATTATTGTATGCTATAGAAATCGTCTTTTGCATTTAAAACTCTTTCTTCATAATATACATCCATTTCTTCAACAACAAAAACTTGATTATACCATATTTATTGTTAATCAGCATGGAAATGAAAAATTCAATCGAGCCGCTTTATTCAATGTAGGCTATATTGAAGCGATGAAGTTATATTCGTTTGATTGTTTTATTTTTCATGATGTCGATCTTGTACCAGAAGATTTAAGAAATCTTTATAGATGTGGAGAACGACCAAAACATATGTAAGTTTGAAATATACTGATTTTTCGAAGCGATGAGCAATTTTTCGACCTAAGAATTATTCAATCGTATGCCTCTTGGCCAACCAGAAATACATAAAAGCATCTTTTTTACGTTAACGCTGGCAGTCAAAAAGATACGTCTTGTTTAGACAATACATTATTTTAATTGAGAGCAAAACTTTTTTTCTTGCCCACAGGATAATATCATTTGACCCAAAAACGGGAGTAAGCCTTTAGTTGTTCTATAGATATGAAATGGAGAAAAAAACTCGAATAGACGAAAATGACTTGTGAAAAGTCCAGCAGTAGATTGCAACTCGACGGAATTCTAAAAATAGAATTTGTTTTCATTTTCAGCACTTTAAGTTAATGTTGATATAACACATTTATTGAAAAAGATAAGAATATTTTCAACTATAGATCGATTCTACTAAATACGATGTTCTTTTTTCTGTAGGTCTGTTGCCGTTGACAAATTCAGTTATCGATTACTCTATTCGACTTTATTCGGTGGTGTTACAGCGTTTAGTATATCTGATTTTGTTAGTGCTAATGGTTATCCAACAGTTTATTGGGGTTGGGGCGGCGAAGACGACGATATGTATCAACGTGTTGTTAGAAAATTAAAAAAGAAAATCGTACGTTATCCGATGGAAATAGCACGTTATAAAATGATACGTTCATTTAATCATACATCAAGTGTGGTGAATCCCGATCGACATGCAATACTTTATTCAAGATATAACTATGATCGTGATGGAATAAATTCAACGACGTACAAATTACATGATGTGACTTTTTATAAATTATTTACGTTCGTTAATGTCACATTAACAGAAGAATCGTTTGAACAAATACGTCTGCGATTAAATATTACAAGACGAGAACCAAAAAGGTCAAAGTCGCAGAAAAAGAAAGCATAAATCTGTGATGATAATTTATTCAATACTTGAATTTGTTTTATTTTTTATTCTCAAATTTTTGTTTTTAATCAAACGGACAACATTGTATCAGTTTTGTTTTCTTTTTACCATTTTTGAATATAAATTAATTGAGTATGCGTTTGATACAGTTTATCTTCGTAGACATAAATATATCTATGAAGATTGATAAAAGCAAGGCTTCACTATTACAAATGAATATTCGACAACCGAAAAAATTCCTTCAGATCGAATTCCGACAAACCAATTCAAGTATTCGTCAAAAATAGCTCGATTTTCTTATGATCGTCGTATATCTATCTCTTGCATAAGTATACTATAGCAGTATCTTTTCGTCCTATAATTACCAGTGTTGACATGAAAGGACGTAGTGCCAGAATCGCGGGCATGTGATACCTAAAAGTTACGTACGTCAACATTCCTTTTATGTCTGTCCTCTATTACGGTAAAATATGATTGGTTATTTTCATATTTCTATAGTAGACTTTGAATAAAAGAAATTGCCTAGATATTGAAATTACTCGATTGTAATAATCCGTCGCATTCTCTAGTATTAATTTCTAATAATAAAATGGTTTCCAATAAATCTTCAAAATGTTCATTGACAGAGGCGTCTACTGATAAGAAAATTAAAAAAGTTTGCTGTTTTATAGAGCATATATTTATATTTTTTGTTAATAATAATTTTTATTTAATAGAAGAAAAAAATTTTTAAATCAAATAGAATCGATTTAACAAAGAATACAGCGAAAAAACGACGACATGCAGCAGAAATTCCGACCAATAAAGTTCGTTAATTTATACATTTGTTTTTTCAAACAACCAAAATCTATATTATGACTGTTCTCAGGCAATATTATCTACGCAACCAACTTCACAAGACAATCAAACATTGAATAATACAATAAATACTGAACAAAAACAGCAAAGTTCATCCAGTGATAATCTAGCTGTATTACTAACTCAAGGATTACAAAATAATGATTTAAATGTTCTCGATGTAAGTAAACAAAACAAAACAAAACAGTGCTTTTTTGTAAGGTTCCGGGGATTCAAAATTTTAACAAATATTTTTTTGCAGAACTCATATTGTTCATACAAAAATAGTTTCTCTTATGATTACATAAATTGATGCACTGTATTTAACTTAGCAAAATAAAAATTGTGAAAGTTCGAAATTTTCAGCACCGCCCGCCGAATTCTCTGTTAGTTATTTGCGATATCTTGAGTCGACGGTACATTATTCTTTTTTTTACTTGAACGTTGTGGTGGTTGGGGTTGAGACGAATCGAATTCTTTTGCACCTTGAGCTTTGAGATATGTAAAAACATCACGTGAACCGCTTTCGCGTGCCCATTTCAGTGGGGAATGCCCTTGAGAGTCGGTTGCATTAAGATTAGCACCACGGTTAACGAGTAAACGAACTAGTTCAAGGTCATTATGTGCTGATGCAACATGCAACGGAGTCCAACCCGATGCGTCTTTTGTATTCAACTCGACTTTATATTTTAATAAAAGACGAACAATGTCTTGATGGCCTTTTTGTTTTTGGAACAAAACCAACTCAATATTTTGTTTTCCGAAAGAAAATTTTCAAGAACTTACCAAGATCAACAGCACGATGAAGAGCAGTAATACCATCGTTATTAACAATATTTACATCGATATCAGCTTTAAGAACTAAATCTATACACGATACAGCATGAATTTTAACGGCTTCATGTAGACACGTTTCTCCCATAGAATCTCTGTTGTTGATAAAATTCTGTCGAGCATCACTATCGACTTCAGTAATAACATTTTCAAGTAAATACTTTACAACATGAAATGATTGACTAGTAATTGCATAGTAAAGAACATTTCGTCCTTCATGGTCCTGAGAAAATACCTCTGCACCTGCTTCAATTAATAGATGACATACATTTTTATTTCCATAAAATGCAGCATACATCAGTAATGTTACTCCTTGATTGGTGTCACTTAAATTTGATAAATTAGCTTTTTGTTCTGCTGATGAGCATGAACGTATCTGTCGTTCTAATTCCGTGGCATTATTCGTACATATTAATGTAAACATTTTGTCGAATTTAGCTGATTGTGATTGACCCATTGAAGCTGCTAAGAATCTAAATTAAATAAAAAGAGATCTTTTTATTGTGTAATCGGTATCGAGGTAATTTTAGGCGTAATGGTACATATCATTACACGCATGATTGATCGTTCGTTTTTTTTTACATATTGCGGGTTGCAATAAAAAAAGACGAAGATACAATGACTCATCTATTTGCTTTTTCATAGCAAGTAGTATGCAGTCGAAATGAAAAATTTATTGAAAAAACACTGCGTACACTTCCAAGCTCAAGTCTATTGGCGTTAGTAGACTGTTTAAATAAATATCTTTATCAAAGTTCTGAAAAGTAAGTCAAAGGAAACAATAATTTTAGAAAGTTAAAAATTTTCATTACTATTTTAGAGGTCTTATTGCATCAAAATGGTTACGTGTATTATTAACTATGCATTCATCTTCTCTTATGACAGTGAGCCAAAAATAGATACATATTTTTATCATGGAAGAAGTCTTAACCATTTTTTTAGTATCCTGATATTACGGAACGTCTTGCTCCGATGTACGAGCTGATTGACTCACATACGAAACTTTATCCAAAATTAGCTCGTCTTCATGGAAAAGTGTTACTTATCGATTCACAAGTAATATATGAATATAATTTTAACTCATGTTATCCATTGATGCCAAGACCAATGTGAATATCTCATAAAAAAACATGCTAATGACTAATTAAGTAAAAAATAAAAAGCAAAATCGTCATTTTTTTCCAAAACGATATCTTCTGTATCGAGCAAATAAATCAAACATACCAATAGTTGAAAACCATTTTTGACATATAATTAAAGTTATATAGGCAAATTACTTAATAGAGTCCTATTAGAATATGATTGTATTAATTGATGAATAGATTACTCAAGGACAAATTTTCTTTCTCGGTCTATGAGTAACACAAACATTCTTCTACATTTTTATTTTATTTCTTTCTTCAGTTAAAATGACAATAATAAAAGTGCAATGACAGTTTTGCGTCACTCTTCGTAGTTAGATAGTCATACATTTGATTTGCAATGACTAGGTTTTATTTCATAGACAAATTGGCAGATCATTCATATTTTGCATACCTTTTTATTTCGATACATTTCGTCCTCAGTTATCATTGTTACATTTATTATTAGATTCGATAAAATCTGTGATTATCACAGCTTATAAGTACAATTCATTCGAGATTAAAATGTGTTAGCTGTTATACTGAATATTTGTTTTTGAAGAATTTCAATTCTCTAGTTGCTAACCGAACATATTTCAGTTGCTTTTACCAGCTAAGTTGTACAAAAGGGAAAGAATATTTTCAATTTTCCGTTTAGATCAATAATCATACCAAGGAATTATCCAACAGTAATGATAAACTGTCAACAAACCCATCGTTAATTTTCGAAGGTAGATTTCTTCGATGCGAAAAAACTAAATTCTGATCTTATGATTTAAAGATGTGTCGGATGATGATATTGATGGTGATCAGACTCAAGATGAACTTATACCGAGTCCATCTGAATATGATGATTATTCCGGTTTGTCTGATGATCTGGATCTTGCTGTAGAAAATGATTATAATGAAGATGAAATTGAGCAAATAACTGAAAGTGATAACGATGTGAGTTTTGTTTTTATCAGTAGTCAAGATGATTTTATTTATTTTTTGTTTCGTTAGATTAACTTCCAACAGGATGGCGATTCGAATGAGGGTGATTCATCTTGATTCGTGTTTGTTTCTGTAGTATTACCAAAGATGTTATGAAGAAAATTAATTTTTTAATGAAACCTTTTTTTCTTTTATATTCTTTAAAGAAAAATGAATATTTTGCTGAAATCAGAAATATACAAAACTCAGGCTTGGTCTAACGACGAGAAGTTAAATTACGAATCTAAATAAAAGTTTACAAATCGATGTAATCTTATTAAAAAAACGTTTTTATCGACATACCACGGAGAAAATACCACTGGTAATTTGGGCTGAGTCCGACAAAGATTTTGACATCTAAATTAGAACTTAAATGAAAAATACGAAATAAAAAAAGCAACTTATTCATACAGTATTTCGAAGAGAACCAAGAGTCTGAAAATCATGCAGACGTCTTTCTAAAAAGTCCATTGTATCGAGTTTTTCTTGAGATTGATCTTGAAGCATGTACACTTCTGCACTCTTATAAACAGTAGCAAGTACAAGTCGCTTCGTATACCAATTAATCTAGATACGAAAGAAAAAATAATAATTATAATCGAGAGTACACATGTATATCATTATTTACATCCGTCGATGTATCACCAATGCCATACCAAGCTTCACTTGAGAATTCCAATATACTTTTCCAACTACGCATTGAATTTTGAGGCAATGCTCCTTGTGCCATGGCCTACAGAGAACAAAACAAAAAAATGATGATTACAGTCTTAGATCCATGAAGAAAAGATATCGACGTTTCGAAAAATCTTTCTTTTGTATGAGCTAAAACCTATGGACTAAATTATCAGATTGCTAAAACATATTACATACTTGACCCCATGTACTTGCATAAGGTATAACAAGACCAAGTCGATATTTCAGACTATCAATAAGTAAACGAGTTCCTTGAATTTCTCCTCTATAAAATTTAAAAAAAAATTATTTCGGAAATTGTTCCCACTAATAATCTTACTTCTTCATTTGCTCTTTCATATACGCTGACATTTTTGAATTAGCATCACGTTGAAAGTATTCCACTAGGTCATATCCACTACTAAATAGTCCTTCAATTGTCGATGATTGATTACTTGCACGTATACCTGCATTAATATACATCAAACAATATATAGCTATATGTTACCATCCTATATCGAACTCTTATTAATCAAAATGTTGCTCATAGGTCCACATTTATTTAATGGGTGCTTTTTTTTGGAGATAGTAACAATAAAAAAAAGTAAAAACAAACCGGCTCGAATAGCATCTATTGTCCAGCCAAGTTCTTCAACGAATTTCAATGACTCTCGTAATACATTATCACGTAGATCACTTTCACTTTGAAATGGAACGTCTTGATTAGCACTGGAAAAACAATGCACGGATTCCTCATTTCTTTTAGTTTAGTATGAAAATTAGCGCACCTTGTTTTATCGCTTGTGTTTGTATCCTTTTTAGTTTCTGCTGCACTTGCAAGAGCACCATAAACTGGCCTTAAATTTAATATAAAATATCTTTATTGAATAATTATCTTATTTACCGAACATTTTCGCTACCGGTTAATTTCATTGTATTTTTCGGCAGTGGATCAATTGTTTCTTTGGGTTGTCCGTTCGTTGCATATCGTTCGAATGTTAATTTATTCGAATTCAATTGACATAAATTAGCAGCTCGATTCAATCGAGATGTACCGACTGAATAACAAAAGAAAATAGGGAATTGAAAAAAGACAGAAATTTCAATACAAACCCCGAAGAGTTAATAAACGTTGCATGAATTTGGATTTCAATAGTAGCTATGTAACGTAATAGCGAAGTGTCGTACGTGTATACTGGCTAGTTTACTGTGTCGCGACAATCGATGTGAAAATTTATTAGAATTGTTCAGAAAAAGATGTCGAAATTACAATGATTTAAATATTAAAGGATATCATACTGAACTCAATTTCTATATTCCAATAACTCAATGTGGTTCAATTCGAAATTCTGATTAGTTACTTGAAATGACCATTGAGAAATTAATTAATTTTCTTACTTATCTATAACAGTCAGCTACCTAACAACTCTAGACTTCCAATTACTTTATCTTCCTTGGATTTTTTAGAAAAAATATTTATGGCATCAATCACAAAAGATAGTGAATTATGCTCATTTGATGTACCAGAAACAGCTCGTCATCCGAGTGGCCATACAATTTATAAAATTGTTTTACAAGTCACTCCGAAAGAATTAACTGAGAATAGCTATCAAGTATGTGTCACATAACAGAACCAAACTATTAAAATCGTCAGATTCAAGACAGGGTTGAATCTTTTAAGTTTTGTTTATATCATGTTACTCAATATATACATCATATATATATTGGTAACCAGAGATTCTCTTTCTCGTATATGGCATGATGATTTTACGCGGCTAGACAAGCAGGTGTACTATTTCTACTTTTCTTTCTCTTCATTTCATATATTACTGATCGGAGTCTTGCATCTTTTCTTTTCTTTTTATAAGCAAATAAATTGTTGCATGCGACATGAATGATTTTTTTTCTTCATTTTATTACAATGCGACACAACGCATTGACAACTCGTCAAACTATGTGAGATTTCTAAAATAATCGAAATTCTTCTTTCTATTATTCAGTATGTTCTTGTAATTATGAAATAAGTTTAATCATGATTAACTTTTAAATGAAAAATTGTTTTTTGAGTATTGCGCTCTTCTTAGATTCTATATGACAATATTAATTTGATTGAAGGCCATGCACTAATTTATCGTCATCTTACTATTTAAGTATTTTTACAACCGTAGGAGATTATGATTATTCGTATGTTTCTACGGTTGATATATTTAGTCAATTTAAGATTTCTATAGTTATTGATTTTTCATCAACTATCAGGAGTACCGCCTGGAAGTTGAGAAACTCTCGGTCTTCGCAATCATTTTTGTATAAGTCTCTACGAGACGGGGTGGTAGCGGAGATAGCTTTTATAAATTTTGTCCCTGTTCGACTCCCTCGTGCAAAACTTGAATTTGATAGGATTAAATTTATCAGTGATTGTTCTTTAATCTTTCTATTGATGAATGGTATGAAATTTTAAATTTTATAGCTTGTACATTGGAAACGATATAATGATATACGAAAATTATATGAAGTACTGCAACGTTATCACCAAGCGATTTATCGTCCTGGTAAATTTCCTGATTTTCCAGAAAAAACACGGTTTATGGGTATTTATTAAATTATACCAGAAAAAAAGATATTTCACAAATCAAAGCAAATATTTATTTTAGAACGTTTCGATCCTGTAGTTGTTGAAGAAAGACGTGTTGCTACAAAAACTTTCCTTAATTATGCTCTACAACAACTGTATTTACGTACACATGATGCTTATTTAAACTTCTTCCAGGTTAATTACAATTCTACTTTTTGTTCTATCATTCATTTTAATTGATACAGTTTAGAAAGGTGAAAAAGTTTTATTACCCGATGTTGCTGCGGCTCCATTACAACCTGAAATAGTCAATTCACAAGTACCAACATCTATTGAAACTGAACCGGTTTCATTAGCCGCTGTGCCAATACATGAACCTGTGATACAAGCAAATCCCGATGAACTTTTATTTACGACTGATGAAGAAGAACACATAGAACATGTAACTAGTGCGTGTGCTCAAATACTTGCAGATCTGAACGATCTTCAATTTGAACAACAAGATGAAATAAACAAAGAAAAAGAAGAATTTAATTTAATCGAAGAAGAGGTTAATCAAGCTGCAAGTAAATAATCAATCGTTTTAATTTAGTGAAAATTTGCTTTTTTCATGAACTTCATTTGATTTTAAATGCGACCAAATTGTGGAACTTGGTGGAAAATAGCGACAGAAAGACCAAGAAAACTTCCATTTGATGGATATTTTCTTTTCTTTTTTTTACGCTATTTTCCTTGTCACTCTTTTCCATTAACACCAAATTGTGTCTCTTTTTTGAAAACAAAGCTATGAATAAGTGTAACAGCTGTTCTTTTGTCCTTTTATTACAATAAAAGCTAGAATTACGACAAACTTCGATTGTAAATTGATAATATACCTACATCGACAACATACATGTGTCGCATTAATCGATTATACAGTTGAATAAAAGCACAGATCAGCTAAACTTTGGGTTGAGTGGAGTAACGAATTATTCATAATAGAGGGCTGGACGAACGTGCTCCACTGAGACATTCTTTTCTCAGAAAAAATTCCTGAATCTCAATACTTTTAATATCATAGTAGCAAAGGGAGCGAAAAGCTCCTATTTGGATTACATATATAATGATTGCTGAATGGCAAAGGTGTATATCCTAAGCTACTCCTAGCTTGAAGTTCTTCATTCTAACCATAGTACAGAACTGAATAAATTATGCTAATAATATTCCCTAGTCGAGCTTGTATATGTTAAGGTGACGAAAATAAAATAGAATTTTCTATATCATTCCTCGAAGATCACCTGAATGCATTTGATAAATATTCGCCGCTAAGCATTATTTTCTTTTTCTAATTTAGATTTATTGTCATTACCATTGGCAACAACAGACAGTACCAATAATACATAATAACTTACTGTTCATTTTATATTGTTAATTTTCTTTTATCAAATATTCGTTTTTACGGCATAAACACGAGTACTAATGGCATTCCGATGTCACAGCTGTTCTCGTGATATTTTTTCAAAGATAAAAGATCAATTTATGTTTTTCTTTCTCACAAAGTACTATTCAGATAGATAGATACCCGTAGTTTACTTTCGCATGTCCTTTCGACATGGAATATCTGAGGCAAAGAATTTTTATTAGTCGAGAATACTTATGTTATGAATAGATTGAAATACAAATAGATTCTATTCTAGATAAATTCATCTTTCAAAGATCCATTTCAATGTTTTCTTCTTTACGGCGACAAATTAATTTAAAAGATCTGTTTCCAACCCGATGGAGTTTTCTTATTTTTATATCGTATATGGGCCTATTTATAAATCAAGGTAAATTCTAAAGGAGTTTATAGTTGTGTTAGTAGATAATTATTTTTCAATAGGTTTGTTAGTCACGGGCTCAAAAACGGCAACAAATTCATATAATTACAATACAATTGTTGTCGTTTTACTTACTGAATGCGTTAAACTGATAAGCGCTGTAACGATTTATCGACAAACGTAAATATCCATTGCGAAAATACTTCAAACTATGAATTTTGTTTTTCTTCTAGCCATACATTCAGTCAGATGAGAAGAGAAATTACAGATAACCAAACAGGTAACCGAAGACACAAAGTAGGATTATTTCATCGGTATATCGAGTACTAAGAGGTTATATTTATTGAAAATATTTGCAGAACCTCTGTAATTTTTATCGAATTTTTCGTAAGCCTATGAAAAAAGAACGGAGATGTAGGTAATACATAATGATTTATAATCTTGGCACAGGGTTTTTGATTTTAATCTGTTTGTTTCTGTTAAATCTGCTAAATAATTATCTAACCAATCAAACCTTCTGACTCGATTGATAGTTGTTAATGAAAAAACAAAATATGATATCAATAGAAATATACTAATTACGATGGTGTCGGTTCGCTGATTATTGAAAACATGTGAAAATCTCTCTTGTTGAAATCTATGTATTATATAGAATGAAAATAGATATCCAAAATTATGGAATAATCACGGAAGCTTCCATTCGATAAGTAAGCAATCGATACTTCAATGCCTTTATGGTTTCGTCTGTGAGTTTTAACTCATTGTACTAGTTCATCAATAGAGATTTGTCGTGTTTATTAAACGTTTTTTGACAGTCAAAAGCGTCATCCTTCACGCCTACTTTAGAAATTCAACTACACAACCCTTCCCGATTTGCGCATCTATTACCGCCGTAGTTTCGGATAAATTATTTATTATTGAAATAGATTTATAGAGAATAATTTTTCTTTAGTAATAATTCTGTATTTTATTCCGTCGGCATTGTATTGTTTGTATAATAATTTGGCATTCATAAATTTATCATCTTATGATCCAACCACTTATTTTCTACTTCTCCAATTTCGGGTTGTTGTCACAGGTGTTATATTTCAAGTAGGAAGAATGTCATTTTTGTTCTGCAAATTATTGTTTTAATTTAGTTTCTTTTTAATAAACGTTTAACACGTCTGCAATGGTTATCCCTCATTCTTCTTACATCGGGTTGTATTATAAAACAATTTGAACATTCATCCATATCGTCATCATCAACTACTATCTCGACAAGAAATATGACAACAGCAACAACAACAATTCAATCAAATCAACAAACAATTACGACTCCTCCATCAATAATTAATGTACATTTGATATGGATTCTCGTTCAAGTATTTTGCTCTTGTTTCGCTGGTGTCTATAATGAATATTTATTAAAAAGCGATCGAACAAATCAAGTCGATACAATGTTACAAAATGCATTTATGTATGTTGATTCAATTCTATGCAATTTCGTTTTATTAATGTATTTCGATCGTCAACAACCAACATTATCAGTTGTCCATAAAATTTTTGATACAATCAGTATAATATTATCAGGCAAACAGTTTCTTATACTATTGATTATAATTAATAATGCAGCTGTAGGAATTGTAACATCATTATTTCTTAAATCAATGACGTCTATATTGAAAACATTTGCTAGCGCTCTTGAATTACTTTTCACAAGTATTTTAGCATGGATGCTTTTTGGTATACCTGTTAGTATATATACATTTATTGCGATATTTATTGTTTCAAATGCTGTTTATCTATATTCAATAAATCCTGTTGTTAATTTGCCAAGTACGCCAACAATGAATGTGCCAGCAAATCAGCCAATTAATATTAATAATGGAGATGTTAACTCAAAAAATTCAAATCCTGCTAATGAACAAGAACGACGTTTGATTGTTTAAAATTACATATTTTCATATTTATTGAAGTTTCTCATGTGTTTTGTTTTGTTTTTATTATCATTTGCAATAGCATGCTAATCTCATGTTATTAGGAAAAGTTGATAAATACATTTTACCTGATAAAATAAACTATTTATAATATAAAGAATAATTAATCAAACTACAGACGTTTCTTACTGGTGTGAAATTTAAAACACGATGTTTAACAAGCAGAAAGATTGCGCAGATTCATTCATACACAAGAGTCGAAAATTTCGACTCGAAATACCAAGGAAGAGTATCCGATTGGTAATTAATATAGATGAAAGAGATGTTGATAAGTCAATTTTGTCAATCCGTCATTGGAAAATGATTGAGAGCTGAAAAAAAATTTTGTTTTGATGTTATTTATTCTCTGCACATTGTGAATTCATACGTGAAGAGAGCGACAAAAAAAGTTTGTTGTTATCGACATACTTTCACTTTTCATCGAAACGCAGGAAAAAATCGAACCATTTGAGCCTTTCAGATACTTAAACATGGCTTCAGGTACGACAAAGCAACCGTGTGTTAACTGTAATAAAGGTGGAGGCGTCGCCACATGTGGTGGATGTCAACAATGGTTTTGTGCAAAACATTTCAACGAACATCGACAAGAACTTTCGACACAATTAGATGATATCGGACAAGAGCATGACCTACTTCAACGAGATCTAGTACCAGAAAACACTACGCATTCTCTGCTATCTTACGTAAACAATTGGGAGAAAAAGTCGATTGCAAAGATTCAAATTGCTGCTGAAGAAGCTCGGCGAGATTTAGAAGAATATCTTGCTCATAGTAGACAACGACTGAAGCTATACTTGGATGAAGTCACTAAAGAAATAAAAGCGGTTCGTGAATCAGACGATTATACTGAAGCAGAGTTGACGAAATGGATGGACCAAATGAATAAAATTCGAAAAATGCTTGAAAAACCATCGAATATTCGCATCATTGATAATAACGATACGCAGTCGGCTATTCATTTAATTGAAATAGTCTATACTGAGATGACAGATAGAATAGTCAAGTCAGCAGAGCAAGCGCCAATGGTACTAAGATCAGGTAGATAGTCTTGCATTGAAATATTTCTATAAACTTAAGACCGTTGATTACGGATGAGGTCGTGCTATCGTAACTGATCCTTTCCGATGAATGTTTTATTTTCCTATATACAATCTCTTGTATTTAGGACATAGTAAATATCAACTACCGAATTCACTGGAGAATACTTTTTACAACAGCGAAGAGCCGGCAAAAACAATTTCGTCAGTGGCTATGAGAGTAGGTGCACTTGTTGGTGAATAAAGATCAATATATCTTTCTGTATGGAGATCATTTCATGATTTTCTATTCTCAATGATAGTTTTCTCTAAGCTTAGGAAACTAAAATTGTTTCCATTCATAGCTAATAGACAATTAGTTCTTGTTTAATTCTCAGGAGCCTGCAGTAGACACCTTGCTAGCGTCTTCCATTTGCGAAAAATGTGGTCGTCAATTCTTTATGCAAGACAATAACGGTGGTGATTGTACTCATACAGGAACGTGGCATTCAAAGCTCCAAGATTGTTCTTATTTAAAATGTGGCTTCAATTTGGGCAAGAAGATATCTATCGGTAGACAACATTGGTCCTGTTGTTATTCGCTTGTTCATGGATCTCTCAGCTGCAGTAAAAGTAGACCGCACGTTTCTATTCGACCTCAAACTTTTGTTCGTCATCACAATTAAAAGTTAGCATTTTTAGAATTCCTAAACAAACAATAGAACGTAAAGAAAAATATTCGACAGTCTTGATGACATGAACGATCTAATCAATCGTGAAGTAGATCATCCATTTTTTATCTTGTTGTTTATTTAAACATTAAAATAGTCCATCCGAATTTTGTATCTTTCACCTGGAAATATTTTGAACTCGTAATATTACGCTGTGGCTGATGTTCCTGTTTATCATAAATTTCCACTGTCCAACTTTTTCCATAAGTTCCATCGAGCCAATTTTTTACATCTCTCGCTACTGCCTTCGTTGCTGATCGATCATGTGTATCCATCGTAGTGCTTATTATGCTCAATATATTTATTCGCATGGTATCCGTAATTCCAGTTTGTTCTTCAATTTCCCATCTATTCAGCTTGATCGATTTTGAAAAAACATTATCTGTAATAAAAATCTAATCTTACTATTTTATACGATCTTCGGTAAAACAAAGCACGTGAAAAGACAAAATTATGTTATTTGACTTGAAGATTTCATTTTCATTCGCACGATCGTTTTAAGATGACGATGACTGACTCTCTATAAGATGAATTTAAACCTTTCCTGTCAAGAAAAGTCTTTCAGAAAATATGATTATTGTAGACTAATAGCTTAGAAGAACTTTCAGCTAGTCATACGAAAACATTACATCGAAAAACTTGTACTTTCGTTACCTGCAGTACCGATATTACGTTTTTGACGTGCCGATGGATGGTTGCCACTACTCAATATGGAATCGGCACTGTTCGTTGTCGAAGACAAAAGCCCATGTGACGCAGCATCCTGTCGAATCGAAATTAGGCTGTCATCAATTACCAACGGAGTAAGGACGAATTGATTCTGTTCAAATTTATTAATGTCTTGTTCGAGAATTCGAACATAATCAGTGATTGAATCGATCTGCTCTTTTGTGGCCTCTTGTCCCCGAATCAGTTCGCTCACATTGGATCCTATGTGAATAACTTCTTGTTTCTGTCTATTTCTTTTCTCTTGAATAAGCTCTTCGAATTGCTGACGTTTCCTTTCATAAAATTGATCCACTGTCCTATGGGCATTGTCACGCCATTGATTCAGAGCAGTAATACAAGATGATTCGAGTGAAGTTCCTTTGTTCAGTTGATCCGAAAGTGTATTGATTTGATCGACTAATGGTGGAAGTTTTGCATCGATTAAATCATCATGCTCTTTCAGATGATCACGGCATAAATATTGTTGACAACACAAACACAAAGCCCGACATGGACGTTTACACTGATTGATTTCGCACAAACGCGATGACGACGCCAGAATTTGTTATTGGTAGCGACTCGAATACGATGATATCCGTATAAGAGAATACTTTGTATGATATTGACTCACTTGAAAAAGAAAACAGCTAACGATGGTTTTTTGCTTTCTGTTGTTCTTATCTCATATTTGTGATTGCAAAACGTAAGAAAGAAAAACACGCATGGTGATGTATTACGTGACTTGCATATTTCTTTTCGTTTTTTCTCAACAGCCTGCAGTGGATATTTCCGAGTGAGAATGCATTATTTTATATGAGAACCGTTTTCTCTGTTGATGAATCCAGACTTCCAAAATCAGAGACTCGTTCTAAACGATGTCTTGAATTGCAGCGAATGGAAACAATAAAAAATATAAATAGTCAGCAATTTATTTCCAACCGCCAATGGGAAGCTGTATTATGCTTCAACTAAATTTGTTATAAACTCTCATGCTCACCAGAAAACTACTGAAGCTATCGAATATGCTAAAGGACTTTCGATTCCGTGTTTTGCACGAAACATTCTGAATTTGAACTACACACTAGAATAGAAACTTGTGTGGGTATTGTGAGAAACTCTTCCAGTAAAAATGTCAGCTTGATATGTCGAGCTACAATGGAGTTCCAGTTTATTGATGAGTCATATATATAGGTTCAGCAGAATTCCTAAAGCTCCGCCATTGAAAGAGCTACAGAGTTCGTGGTGGTTTCAAATTAAAGCCAACAATCATATGCAACTTTAGTCCCAACAGAATCTTGAAATTTCTTTCCATTCATTTTCTATGAGCATTTCAATAGATATGGGGTCAAAATAAATCCAAAAACGTCCATCCCACGACATTAAATTTTATTTTTCTCAACCCCAGAATAAAATATAAAAAATCTGATCAGGAAAAAATTTACTCGCACTTAGAGCTGCAAAGCAAAACAAAATATGATTATACCTTAAACCCTGAAGGGAAAGTTTCGCTGTTTGTGACCAAAATTCATCTTTTGAGGTAAACGATAAGTGAGTTAAAAAATTGTTTTCTATTCAAATTCAATAGAAATATGCCAAAAGTGGATTATTTTCCAGTATAACTAGACGCGTTGTTCTTAGCGCATTTATTGAATGAAGTCAGCGAGCATCGTCTATAGTGTTTGGATACTGTTATTTTCGGAGGGAGGGGAGTGGCGAACCCCCGTCGCCTCAATTTTCGATTGCATTGTCTGATTTGATAGAGTACATTTTTTTACATATATTCTTCAATTTTAAGATTGTTTCAATATACCTGACTCGAGTTATAGTCCTCTCAAGACTTAATTTTTGACTAAAAATTTACCCCTGGGTGTATCTAATTATCGACTAATTTCGGGTATAAAGTAAAAGTTAAACAAATGTCTGTATACATGAATCGATAGAGAATTCTTCCCTTTATCTGATACATTCTCAACGAGACTGAAGTAAGAATCTTTTCATATCATTTGGTAGTGAATACGTAGCTGCAGCCGGCTTATTTTTACACTTCAATGACTTTCTGTCGTTTTCTCCTAATTATAATAGTGAACTTTTATTTACCAAAAAAGGAACAAGTTCACAATTATTCTTTTTTCAATCCTTGAGCGAACAAAAAAATAGAGAGATAAGATAAGATAAACAAACAGACATGTAACATATACATATCTTATTATCCTCCTCCCAAAAGAACACTAAAAGATACGAACATGCATAACTATGTAAAAAGGAATGGAACGAAAAGAAAGCGAGCAGTCGCTTACAATAATTATGCTTTTAAATCGTTTCCTACATATAATTGGATAGAGCATTTCACAATCTACAAAATGATGTAAAAATCTCAAGGAAAAAAGATATCTGGTGTTGACTTTTAAGGACTCGCTGTGTTGATATGTGAAATTCTATACAAAATCTTCGACAATTACCTAATTTCACTATCAGTAACTGTTTTTTATGCAAGATAAATATGATATTTGAAATCAGCATAAAATACTAACCTAGTGAGTACGGATTTCACAAAAATATATATATTCTCAAAGAGAGAACTTTGGAGCATTTTTCTATGACAACAACTCAATTAGGATTTTTTCAAAAAATAGAGTTTTTTAAGGGGGGTTCCCCTTAAATGAAATCGTTTCGATTTTTTCAAAAAGATGAAGTAATCTAAGAAGAAATGCTGTTTTCACGTGTAAAAACTACAGGGGAACTTTTAAAAACTTGTAAATATTACTAGTATTACTATCTTAATTCATCCGATTCTACACATGAAAGAAAATGCTCTTGCTAAATTTTTTTAATCAGACTTAACATAAAAAGTTTTGGCAAATAGTTGTGTCTGATCGACAAATATATTGACTCAGATAATCGTTTAATTTAATCAAAGATTTTGTTGAATTCGTCATTGATTTAGTCTTCAGTAAAAATTCGATCTCCTTCACTTGTATTAAAATATGATAACTAATGTAGTTAATTCGTACCTGAAAAGTCTTAAAGTAAATAAATGTTAATGATACCAATACGATGTACACACTAGCTTTATTATTTTTTAAATTAATTCACCGAAAGTGACTTGTTAGTCAGACTGATCAGATTACAGAAAACTATTTTGAATTAACTGATTTTGAATGAAATTTTCAAGTTTTATATCTTATTTTTGTATTCTTACTCTCCTCCTTAGAGATAGTTAGGAGTTCTTTGCGTTTAATCTTCTTCAGTGATAATAATTCTAGATTTATTATAAATTAATCAAGGATACCATGGTGAAATGGAATGTTGACACACAATCATCTGGAATTATAGATACGATGAAAATAAATATATTGAGCGCATTGCGTACTTCGATTGAAACACATGGATCATCAAAAATGTATGAAATCGGGCAAAATACAAGGGAATGACTTGAACAAACTTATGAAGGAAATTGGTGTGTGATAATTGGCGAAGCAGGAAGATTTCAATGTGGCTCCACATATTCTGATCAGATGCTTTTGTGCGTTAAGGAAACTGAGTTGAACTGGAGATTTAATGTTTTCAAATGCGCTAAATAATAACAAATAGTAAGATTGCTTCTGAAAAGTTGAACTGTTAGTGAAGAAATGATCAATATGATTTCAGGAATCATTATGTCGATCTGCCGATACACAACAAAAGAAACTCATGAATCTTGAAGAAAATAAAGTGATAATGACACCATTCAATTAAATCAAGTTCGGACTTTTAATCACTGAACAAAATTTTTATTTGTTAATAAATGTATATTTAATCTTGAGCATGCTGCATCTGAACAAAATTTAGTAGTCTTGATATATGGATCTTGCCTAATACCAATCGACGAGATTTCGAATGAAAGTTATAAACATTAGTGAAAAAGAATCTACAGAATCATAGCACTATCAAAGGACGCACTCTAATATCTTCACCGCGATATCTACCAATCAAACTTTTCTGAATTCTTTTGGGTGAGAACGAAATATTCAATTTAATGGTCGCACTCGATGATTTTTAATACAAGTCTGTTTTGTATTAGGGTTGGAGTACCAGATTTCAAAATTAAATGGATAGATGATGCAGACAATTGAAGTGCAATTATTACTAGTGTTTTTTATTTCTCTCATTGCTGAAAATAAATCTATCGCTGCTTCAATAAAAAGAAAGAAGATTACTGTGAATTGCTCACAATTAATTCTAAAGGTTCTTTTTATAAAACCGAGGACACGTTATTATCATCGTCTGATGATTAAAGCGTAAAATCAATATTACTGCGAAATAAATGTTGACTCCTAAACCAAGTACCAATGGTGAAGTGTTTCCAATCAATCTTAGTAGAACGTTTTCCGAACTAAAACAATGCAGAAATCAAAGCTGTCATAATTAAGGATTCAGTGCATTTGTGGTTGTTTTTCTAATGCATTCTTGATTTGCATACATATCGACATGACAACTAACTTATCATTTCAGATAAAACAATTTCCATAAGACCATCAATGACGATATCCTTGAGCAACCTGAATTAAGTGAAAGATGCAATGTGGCTTGGGATTGAGAGAAAACTTAGTTTCACATTCATAACCACTAGAGGTAATTTCAACCAACTTCCTCATGAAAAAAAACATGCTTAAGCTTCTGAGTATGAATGAAAAATTTGGAAGGGATTCGAGTTCCATGAAAATACAGGGTCAAACATTAGTCACACCAGTCTACTATGTGGCTTCTTTTCCTCAATCAGTTCGCTCACATTGGATCCTACTTGAACAACCTCTTGGTTCTGCCTGTTTCTTCTCTACTGAATAAGTTCTTCGAATTGTTGGTTTCCCTTCATAAAAGTGATCCACTATCCTATGAGTATTGTCACGCCATTGATTCAAAGGTGTAACACAAGGTGGTTCGAGTAAAGTTCCTTTGTTCGGTTGATTTGAAAGTGTATTGATTTGGTCGATTAATCGTGAAAGTTTTTTGTGTCGATTAAATCCTCATGTTCTTTCAGATGATCACAACATAAATATTGTTGACAACGCAACCGCAATGACGACGCCTGAATTTATTTTTTACAGCGACTCGAATACTATGATATCAGTATAAGAGAATGCTTGGTATGAGATTGACTCATTCGAAAAAGAAAAGAGCTAACGATGGTTATTTGCTTTCTGTTTCTCTTATCTTATATTTGTGATTGCAAAACACAAGAAAAGAAAAACATGCAAGGTGATGTATGAAGTGACTTGAATATTTCTTTTCTTTTTTTCAACAGCCTGCAGTGGATTTTTCCGAGCGAGATTGCATTATTTAATATGTTAACCATTTTCTCTTTTGGTGAGTTCAGACTTCCAAAATCAGAAACTCATTCTGGCCGATGTCTTGGATTGTAACGAATGGAGACAATAAGAAATATAAATGGTAAACAATTTATTTCCAACCGCCAATGGAAGTAATATTATGTTTCGGCTAAATTTTTTATAATTTCGTACGCCCAAGAAAACTACTAAATATCATATCATCAGGTTTTCTTTTTTTTCGATTAGTGAAATATTTTGTGGAATAGATTTCATCGTTTTGATTTTTACCAAAACACGAGTTATATTTAGAATCAATAGTATAATTTCGAAGCAGCTTGCTAGTGCAGCTCCAGTGTCGCTGAACAAATCGAAGAAAGGCATAATACGAAACCATTCTTTTTAATGAACTCGAAGCCCTCAGAAAGGTTTCCTAAAAATCTAAGACACTTTCAAAATGATTCACGGTGGTCGAAGAGTCTTTTTTCAATTTTCGTAAATATTCTACGAAACCTAAAAAATGTTCCAAATCTTTTTCAAACGTCTAAGCATTTTTGTTTTCTTATTATCTGCGAAATTAGTTTTAACGGAAGAAACCCTTCGTGTTTACACTATGCCGACTATTTTTTCGGTGTAAAGCATGGAAATCACTTAAACTCTTAGATTTACTAATATTTGCCTGTGGCTGTCATGGGGGTTCCTTATTTATTGGTATCTTTAAGAGTGAAAAACGCTAGCTACTAAGACCTGTAAACGCGTTTGAATATAATTCCTAGCGTCTGTACTGGGTAGACCTTACTGTTTTTGATATTATTTGTGATGAAAAAACGAAATAGCAACCTGATATATCATAATCCTCAACTGTTGTATCGTGCTTTTCAGTCGTACTGTCTAGGCTACAAATAGGTAGAAGTTTGATGCTTTGTTATGTTACTATATAGTAATATTTCCAGATTTATAATTTTTTAATCAAGGATACGATGGCGAAATGGAAGATTGTCACCCAACTATCTGGAATCACAGACACAATGAGAACAAATATATTGAGTACATTACGTACTTCGATTGAAACACATGGACCATCAAAAACAATGGAAATCTGCAAAAATGCCAAAGTATGGCTTGACGAAACTTATGGAAAATATTGGTGTGTGATAGTTGGTGCAGCAGGAGAATCGAATTCTTATTGCACTTATTTTGATAACATGTTTTTGGCCGTAGAAGAAACTGACTTGAAATGGAAGATTACTGTTTTCAAACAGGCCAAAGCATGAAAATTGGTAAGATTATTTCTTCAGCTATCACTATTTTGTGAACAAATGACTGCAATGATTTCAGGATTCAAGACATGGATTTGTTGATAGAAAACAACAGCACATCATAAAGCCTAAATAAAATAGACGCTGACAGAGACATTATTTCATAATATCAATTGTACGTGATTAATCATTAACAAAAATTTTTATTTGTTAATAAATGATAGATTTCATTTTGTTTGTATCGCTTTTCAATGAAATTTACTAGTCTTGATACCTATCGCTGTTGCCAGTATTAAATCATGTAGCTTCGCATAGTAGATGTAAACATTAGTAGTGCCGAATCTTTAGAAATCAAAGCAACATCGAAACATACTTTCAAATTTCTCCGTCAAGATAAGTATCACATAAACTATCCTGAATTATTTTGCAACAACAGCTAAAATTCAACTAAATTGATGCATATGATCATGTTTCATATGATTCGGGCTTTTTTTGTACTACCGCTGAACCAGTGTATTTCAGTATTTTATCAATGAATTGTGAAGAAAAGTGATTTTAACTCCTAGTTGGATTCGATTTCATTTCTCTCTACGACAAGATCTCATCTATCATTGTCCAAAATAAAAACCGAAAAGAGTGTGACCTTCTTTGAATCGACTTAGAACATCGCTATAAAACAGAGTACATCCCATTAAAGCCCTCTGATCATTGAAACATAAGAGAAGCTATATTACAAAATCTGATCACGACATAAATCACGTTTCCCATACAAGCACAAAGTCCGGCATGGACGTTTACACCGATTGACGACATACAAACGCGATGATGATGCCAGAATTTATTAGTTGTAGCTACTCGAATGTTCTAATATCAGTATGAGAACGCTTTGTACGATATTGACTCACCTGAAAAATAAAGAGCTGTGGATGTTTATTTGCTAACCGTGTCCCTTGTCTTATCCGGAGTATTGTAAAATATAATAAAAAGACCATGCGTGATGATCCATTAAATGGCTTGGATATTTCAGTTGTGGTTTTTTCAGCAGATTGAAGTGGATCTTTCCCAATGAGTTTGCATTGCTTCACATATTTAAGGTGTCCTCTTTTGATGTATCCGCACACACAACACCAGAGACTCATTCTTCAGAGTGTCTTGCCTTGAAACAACTGGAGACAATACAAAGCATAATACAAGTTTGGTGAAATCTAAATGGTGATCACTTGATTTGAAAACCGTCAATAGAAAGTGGTATAATGTGTCAACTAAACTTGCTATAATGTCTCATGCACACTAGAAAACTGCTGAAGCCATAAAAAGAATATCGATAGGTTTATCGGTATTTATTTTTCAAGTTCGGTTGTACGAATCATATCATAAAGGTTACCTCCTTTTGAATATTCAAAACTTTTCTACAGAACAGATTGAATTACGTTGATTTTTTATCGAAACCCCAAGTAAATTAAAGATTAATAATATATTATCGAGAAAAATGCAAGAGGAGACTTCAAAAATTCGTAGACATTGCTGGTATTTCTATCTTGTTTCAGAGATGGGAGAAAATATTCTTGCGAAATGGATTGTCTCATGAGACACGAGATGAAGGTTTTTGCGAAGTAGTATGACTAGGAGCGACTGATAATAGCTGAGATAATCACTTGTTGTAGCCTGGAATTCTGTTGAACTCACCGTTAGTTAAGTCTTCAGCTAGTGCTTGGGTCCTCAAACACACTTTGAAATAGTTACTAACACAGCTGTTGAGTAACTGAAAAGTCTGAAAGTAAATAGATCGCAATAATATTCTCCGATATGCACGCTACTTGGCAAATTAGGGGCTGATGATAACTATGAATAGCCAATTTATGCGCAGACAAAACAAGATTTCGTAGTGCGATGCTCTTGTGTCTGAAAATTAACTTCATAAAACATAGTTCAGACTGCACCTGCATACTGCCTGTTCGTAAGTTGTTTTACATTTCAATGTATCTTACCGAAAGATTATTATTAATGATTTAACGATCAACAGCTGTGAATGAACTTTTCTCGGATTTACATACACACTTCAACATTTCCATCTTGCTATTTATTCTTACTCTCCTCCTTAGAGATAGTTAGGAGTTCTTTGCGTTTAATCTTCTTCAGTGATAATAATTCTAGATTTATTATAAATTAATCAAGGATACCATGGTGAAATGGAATGTTGACTAAATTTAGTAGTCTTGATATATGGATCTTGCCTAATACCAATCGACGAGATTTCGAATGAAAGTTATAAACATTAGTGAAAAAGAATCTACAGAATCATAGCACTATCAAAGGACGCACTCCAATATCTTCACCGCGATATCTACCAATCAAACTTTTCTGAATTCTTTTGGGTGAGAACGAAATATTCAATTTAATGGTCGCACTCGATGATTTTTAATACAAGCCTGTTTTGTATTATGGTTGGAGTACCAGATTTCAAAATAAAATGGATAGATGATGCAGACAATTGAAGTGCAATTATTACTAGTGTTTTTTATTTCTCTCATTGCTGAAAATAAATCTATCACTGTTTCAATAAAAAGAAAGAAGATTACTGTGAATTGCTCACAATTAATTCTAAAGGTTCTTTTTATAAAACCGAGGACACGTTATTATCATCGTCTGATAATTAAAGCGTAAAATCAATATTACTGCGAATTAACTGTTGACTCCTAAACCAAGTACCAATGGTGAAGTGTTTCCAATCAATCTTAGTAGAACGTTTTCCGAACTAAAACAATGCAGAAATCGAAGCTATCATAATTAAGAATTCAGTGCACTTGTCGTTGTTTTTGTAATACATTTTTGATCTACATACATATCGACATAACTACGAGATTATCAATTCAAATGAAGCATTTGCCCAAGAAATCACGAATGAGGATATTCTTGAGCAATCAGGATTAAGGGGAAAATATAGCTTGGAATTGAAAGAACATTTTGTCTCACATTCATAACCACTAGAGTTAATTTCAACCAACTTCCTCATAAAAAAACATGCTTAAGCTTTTGAGTATGAATGAAATATTTGGAAGGAATTCGAGTTTCATGAAAATACAGGGTCAAACATTAGTCACACCAGTCTACTATGTGGCTTCTTTTCCTCAATCAGTTCGCTCACATTGGATCCTACTTGAACAACCTCTTGCTTCTGTCCGTTTCTTCTCTACTGAATAAGTTCTTCGAATTGTTGACGTTTCCCTTCATAAAATTGATTCACTGTGCCATGACCGCGGTCGCGCCATTGATTCAAAGCTGTAACACAAGATGGTTCGAGTAAAGTTCCTTTGTTCGGTTGATTTGAAAGTGTATTGATTTGGTCAATTAATCGTGAAAGTTTTTTGCGTCGATTAAATCCTCATGTTCTTTCAGATGATCACAACATAAATATTGTTGACAACGCAACCGCAATGACGACGCCTGAATTTATTTTTTACAGCGACTCGAATACTATGATATCAGTATAAGAGAATGCTTTGCATGATATCGATTCATTCGAAAAAGAAAAGAGCTAACGATGGTTATTTGCTTTCTGTTTCTCTTATCTTATATTTGCTATCGTAAAACACACGAAGAAAAAGCCATGCACAATGATGTATTTCGTGCATCGGATATTTCTCTACGATTATTTAAACGTATTGTAGTGGATATTTCCGAGTGAGATTGAATTATTTAATATGTTAACCATTTTCTCTTTTGTTGAATCCAGACTTCCAAAATCAGAGACTCATTCGAAACGATGTTTTGGATTCTAACGAATGGAGACAACACACAATATCATTGAACTTTCAAGAAATATAAATGGCCAACATTTTGTTTGAAAACCGTCGATGGAAAGTAGTATTGGGTGTCAACGAAGCATGTTATAATTTCCAATACTCACTAGAAAGTTACTGAAGTTATAAAAAGTATTAATTTCAAAATTCACGAAAGTAACAATACGTTTGTCGATATTACTTCTTTACTTTCGGTTATCCATATCCTATCATGGAGTTTTCTGTTTTCCAATGTTAAAGATTTTCTGTAAATCAGATGAAACTGCCTTGATTTTTACCCAAAATAACACACATATAAAAACGAATAATAGTTTTTCGAGTAAACACTAGACGAGACTGTTAAAAACTTTTACGTATTACTTGTATCGCTATCCGAGTCCATTCTATTCTACAGATGAACGATAGTATTCTTGCTAAAACAAATGTTTCACGGCATTTGACGTAAAACGTTTTGACAAATAATTTGTGTCTGATCGGTAAATGTTACCTGAGACAATGATGCCATTTTGCCTTAGATTCTGTCGAGTTTGCCATGGATTTGGCATTCGGCAAAAATTCGATCTCTTTCACATGTATCAAATATGATAACTAATGCAGCTAATTCGTATCTCAAAGGTCCTACAGTGAAGGATGTGTTAACAGTACCGATGTGATATACAAATTCGTTGGATTTCTTTTTAATTTAATTCTACGAAAATGAGTTGTTAGTGAGATTGATCAGATTACAGAAAATGATTTTTGAAACTAACTTGCTTTGAACGAAATTCTTCAACGATTTACTCACATATTTCCGCTTTTACATCTTGATTCGTATTCTTATTTTCTTGATTACAAATGGCTAGGTATTCAATGTTTTTAACATTGTTAAATAATGAAAATTCTAGATTAATATTTTGTTTTTCAATTATACGATGGCGAAATGGAATGTTCAGACGCAAAACTCTGGAATCACAGATACAATGAGAATAAATATATTGAGTGCATTACGTACTTCAATTGAAACACATGGGTCATCAGGAAGGTACGCAATTTGCACCGATACCAAAGGGTGGCTTGAACGAACTTATGGAGAGACTTGGACTGTGATAATTGGTAAAACAGGAGAATGGACTTCTGGTGCGAGCCATTATGATAATATGTTTTTGTGCGTAAAAGAAACTGACTTGAGCTGGACAATTCAGATTTACAAACAGTCAAAATAATATCAAACAGTAAGATTGGTTCTTCAACTTCATCTTTTCTTGAGCAAATAGTTAAAACGATCTCTGAAATCAATAACTCGATTTATCGACACACAACGCAAGAAATTCACGAATTTTTTGAAAAAAATAAACATGGATGGAGACACTATTCAATAATATCAATTGCACGTGATTAGTCACTGATCAATTTTTTTATTTTTTACGAAATGAAAGATTTAATTGTATTACTTTTGAATGAAAATTCAGTAATCATGACATCTAAAGATCTTGCCAGAGATCAAATTCTGTGATTTTGAATGATTGGTACAGAGAGTAGTAGAGGAGGGAAACTTGAATTTGATCGAGAAGAAAAATGTCGAAAATACGAACATTGAAATAAAACTTTGTTGTAAAAAAGGGAATTTTAAATGAAGACTGTTTGGAAAAGTGTGTGATGAAGATGTCATTATTTCACGACAAATATGGACTTTATCTTATTGTAAATTTATGATTCATCTGGTAACTGGACAATTCGTCGCAAGAAAAATATGTCGCACGGACAATTCATCGCGTACATGTTTATTCTAATTTAATTAAGGGAGACTCAGGAGAATGTAGAATAATTGATATAGATAATTGTATGAATAGTGACAAGAAATGTCTTCTGTTACTGAGGAGAATTATTTTATATTTATTTTTAAAATTAATGGGGTTTTTCAGATTTTCCCAAAATCCTATTAGATTATTTATTTTTTCCTTGAGATTCATAACTCAGTCTACGAAATTCGTGGGCTTATTCAATTAATTGAACATAGTCTACTTGATTCAATTACATCAAGCAACACGTCATATTCACTTTCATTAAGTTACATTGCGACCAATTGTCTTGCGACGAATTATCCACGTGACGAATTGTCCGACGACGAATTGACGTAGACTCCAAACAGACCAAAAAGAGAAAACAGAATTAAGCAACGTGATTGGTTAAATCACAATTAAGTCATCTTTTTGAGACGATTTAGTGGTTAATTCTGTTTTATCTTTTTGGTCTGTTTGAGTTCCTAGTACCGATTCATCTATCTCTCACACTATTATTCATTTAATACAAAGAAATGGAAAAAGAAGAAAGAATACGAAACGAATAAGAATCTTCAATCATTTATTAATCGAGAAACAAAATCAAAGTGAGAGCGCCCCCTCTGATTCAATATCTATCATCAACGATGATTGATATTTTATTAATTCGAATAAAGAAGGTATAAACTTGAATGACTATCTTGTGCACCGAAGCCGAAAGGCGCAAGAACAGCAGCATTTCAAAGTCAAATAAAGACGTTGTATGACATATATAGCAGCTACCTGATTACAGCATGTGAACCCCTTGATAGTTTGTCTTTAATTGTGGTAAAAAAAGAAGCTCTTAATCAAGCAGATAGAACATTGTTTAAGCATGGGTTAACAATCATTCCCAAAAAAGTTTTAGATCTTCTATTAGTCTTCTTTTAATAATAAACGTTGTGCTTTAATTAAGTCTAATGGCTGATTCATTTTCACAAAGAAAAAAAATGTATGGAAGTATCATCTCAGTTTCGACATTTTTAGCTTTCGACCAAGTTCAAAATAACCGTAGAGGAGAATCTATAGAAGAGAATCATCTTTCAATGTATGATAAATATAAACGATTCACATAGAAAAGTCGCGTTAGCTCATAGTTGGTTTCTATTTGATTCTTTTACATGATGAAAATACATCTCTCATTATTCGAAATAAAACATAGATTTGATCGAGATATGTTTGCATCTAGTGCAAGGGTCGTTATAAAACAGAGCACATTTCATTCTACCTCTCTCGTAGTTTCAATCCACAAAAATATGGATATAATGATTAATTTATGAATCTATATGAAACATGTACCGAAGAGATTAGTAATAACGATCTCTTTGAACAGTCTCTAGTGAAACAAAGATGTGATTTTAGATTGAGAGAAAATCAAATCTCATATTTATTTCTCATTTGTATGCCAATTTATCAGATAGATCTCAATTATTCCCAGGTGAATGAATCCTATGACGGATCCTATCACCGAACAGAATCCGATGGGATTCCGAGTTACGGATTGACTGTCGGTTCCGACGGAAAAAAACATTTTCTTAATTAGGGGGTGAATATGTATATTCTCTCATAAGAACACTAGGGCCATACGTTCATGTCGGATTCCGTTAATTTTCAACACTGGATCCTATCGAATTCCTACATCAAGGATCCGACTGTAGGTCCTGATCCCGGAATCCTATAGGATTTCGTTGGTTTTATTGGAATCCATGGATATTTGGTATATTCACGGTCTGACCCTTGTCGGAATCCGATAGGATCCTAGTCTCGGAATGACTCTCCTGGGTTTTTCATGTCATATTTTAATCAGTAGAATATAGCTACAGATCGTCTCTGTGGAATCGTAACCAAAAGTTTCTTGTTTATTCGTTCAACTCACTGGCATGCAGACGATTTCTCGACTAGGTTAATAAATATTCATGTCATAAAAACAATGTCATGCTCATTTTGACCTTTATGTTGTGATTCAATGGCTATCTCAGTCGAACTCTTTTTCAGACAATATTGATATCGCCTTCAATATGGATGTGCCAAAAAAAGCGAAGGTTTCTTTAACCTATACTTAGCAGAAAACTGTGATTATAATTACTTCTTCTCTTAGAGTATAAATTCGCCATAGGAATCACGTACGATTAAGAAAACTCTTGGATAATTTAACAATAATGAGAAACAACATGCTGCGATTCTATTACTAATGCAGAATTAACAAATCGATGGATTAACCTTGATTTTTTTCGCAGGGATATTAATAACAATTAGCAGAGAATATTTTTTAAATTATTTCGATTCATTCAGTACTCTTCATTTGAGTTACGGTCAACTATTAGTCTTTATATTCGAATGTGTATGTAAGTAATCTCGTGGGAAAAAAATCTTAAAACGCATTGTTATTTATTTAGATTAATCAATGTATCAGTCTGCTTTTCGTAACAGAAAGAACCAAACACAACTAGAATAAGATGCATAGAAGTCATATTTTGAAGATCTATATTAATTTATTCGAAATAATCTTTCATCATAGACAAAATCAAATTTTCCGTGCTTGCACGCTTAAGTTATTTTACTGAGACAAATGAACATCATGCGTGAAATCACTAAAAATATCTTTAATGATGACTAAACTTAGCATTTCGAAGGTCAATCTTAGGTACAGAGAATTGACAAAAAGAGCATGAGTAGTAGAGAATCCAAACATGCAATATTTCTGGAGCAAGCAACGTCATAAAATCTAAACTTTGTTAAGCTATTTCTTCCAGCAATTATAGCAAAAATAATTTCTCCCAAATCAAAAACGTCCAGCCCAGACACACATTGTCTATATTGCTCGAATTCACTTATTTAATGATTAATATAATTGTTTTAAAAGAAATTTTCTCTGAAACATTATCAGCTTTATATTTTGATAATAAGCGAAAGAAAAGAATAAGATTTTGAATCTGATTTTTATTTGTTTTTTGAAGACCTTCATATGTCACATGATGAATCCATTTCCGTTCTACTAATTTTGTTTTTTCTGCCATGCAATATTTAACATAATTCATATATATATATATATATATCTTTGTAACTAAACGATAGTTGAAATATGCTCACTTATTTTATTCTCATAATAGTAGCATTACCCACTTGAGATAATTGTTCAGAAACCGCTAGCATCAGAAAATAGTAAATGAAGTGGTTTTTGATAGTAATGTGCATGGCAATAGAATAAGATGGGAAAGAAAAAAAGAAAGAAAAAAAAGCATGAGCGTACGACGGAAAATCAAATTCCTCGTCACTTTTTCTTTTTCTCTTTCACTCTTCTTATCTTTTCACCCCAATGCATTTTGTCGTGCATCAGCAAAACACAATGATCGAGTTGCTTTTGCCGTATTAGTTCTTCTTCGTCTCGTCACATCTGAAAAAAAAATGCCATTCATCTTCTTGTTTTCTTCTACTCGTTTTTTTTCTCTCTCTCTCTCTCTCTCTACATATATATAAATATATATATTCCAGCTATTCCATTTTTTCTTCTCTTGACAGAAAGTCAAGTTGAATAGGGTATGTGTTCATTTACTTCGTCTCACAACGATTTAGACACACGTGTATATTAAAAAAGTAGAATGAATTTTAACTTAAAAGCAGCCGGTACCTTACTGTCTCGAGCTAAGCAGGTATTTCATAATAGAAAAAAAATGAATTCATTATTTAAATGCTTCATTAATATAGTTTACAGAAGAAAAACTTGGCCAAGCAACTGATAGAACAGAATATGATGACAATTTTGATCATTTACTATTAGATGCTGATCGAGCAAAAGCATGGACTGAACGATTGATATCGAATGTGAGCATTTTTCTTCAACCAAATCCGAGTAAGTCGATATTTTTCGAATCAACGAGTAAAACTTACTAAAGAGAATTTGCTTTTTTTTCCCTAGATGAACGCCTTGAAGATTTTATATTAACGAAATTTGATCAAAAAACAAACAAACAAAATATAGTTGAACAATTAGGACAATGTATGGTCGAAGCAGGAAATGATTTTGGTTCATCAACACAGTATGGTACGATGAATTGCTAATCTTTTCTCGCTCAATCATTTTTCGATTAGGTTCGACATTAATAAAATGCGGTCAAACTCATCAGAAATTAGGTCATATCTATAAAGATTTTATACAATCATCAGTCATGGGTTATATGCAACCATTGAAAAGTTTTCTTGAAGGTGAAATGAAATCCATCACAGTAAATATTCCTATTTGAATCATCTGGCAGGTTTTATATTTGCTTATTTGTTTGTTTCTATAATTTTAGAAAGAACGTCGTACATTAGAAATGAGACGCCTTGATCTTGATGCGGCACGATCGAAACAGAAAAAAAGTAAAATGCTTAGTCGCAACAACAATACACCAGTAGCCATGGCTGATGTGAGTATTTTTCATATTATGTTGTATTGAATTCCGAGTAAATTAGACCCATTGACTTTGTATGTTATTTGCATATGAAAGTTGTAGAAGAACAAGAATTCATTCAGCATCTTTTTTCTTATCCTATCAATCAAATATTGTCATTTCAATAGATTCTGATGAATTTTTTAGAGTTCTGATGCTGATGTTCGTCATGCACAAGCCGAGTTCGAACGTCAATACCATATAACACGCTTAACGCTCGACGGTTTACCTAATGCTCAAGTAAATAGTCTCTCTCTCTCCGTCTATGGACGTACATGCTTTATTTCATATCCTTTTATTTTTCTTTTTCTTTTTATAGAATCATCATTTAAGCTGTTTATTTGACTTAATCGAATCTGAATTACAGTATCATCAAAAATCAGTACAAATCCTTGAAGAATTTCATAAAAAAATTGGGTAACGTTTTTCTTTTTTTTTCCTAATAAAACAAAAAACTAATGTCCTGATTATTCAGCTTGTCAAAACCAATACCCCATGCATCGCTACCTCGTTTACGCACTGCAATTGTTAAATTTGATTACGAGGCGTTAGATTCCAATGAGCTTAGTGTTTTAGCAAAAGAAGTAAGAAGATTTTCGTTGAATTAAAAATTGTTGTCATGCTACGTCATTTTTAGACAGTCAATATTATATCAGATGGTGATGATTCAGATTGGGTAACAGTCGAAAAACAACTAACAAAACAACAAGGACGAGTGCCACGAGCCTATTTACAGATTGATGCATTGCTCTCTTGATGCATTCATATTTGTTTGCTGTTGTTGTTGTTGTTGTTGTTTTTTGTGCGTTTTTCGTCTTCCAATTATTTGGATCCTACTTCAATGTTGATTCTTGCTTCGTGATATATTCTGATGGCAAACGCACATGGATTATGCAATCAAAAGATTATTTATTTGATGCATTTTTAGTTTTTCGACATATTTTCATTTGTGGTATTTTTTAAATAGAAAATAAAATAAAATAAAATAAAATAATACATGCAACCCTATTTCATAGATCCTACTCTCAGTTTATTACTACCGATGTACTGCACTTCTAATGGTAGGAGACATGCATTAAAAGGAATAGATTCCTATGAATTTCTTGGTCCCCTTATTTTTAAGAAGCAGGCATACCGATCGCGTGTCTTGTAAATCACTAATATAAACCGACGGATTTCATCTTCCTATTTCATGATAACGGTAAATAAAAAAAAACCTGCACCCTTTACATTAAACTATTCTCATTAAGATTTTGTTCTCCTTGAAAAAATCTTGTGATTGAAATACATGAATCAGTTTTCTTCGTATTCTTCAGGGATAGGGGAAGAGCAAAGCATTTATTTAGAAAAATGCATTGTACTCGCAGAAATAAGTGAAGACGTCGAATTTGTTTTAGGACATACCAACCGCAATTGGATCTAAATAATACGCATAGTCTTGTGTCAAAAGCAATTAATCAGCCGGGAGAGTTCCCCTTTCGTCAAATATTTACACCAAGACAAAAACTCACACGCAAACCAATTCTTTTGTGTATAGTTTAAGAAAAATAAACGCACACGCATACATAATATTGCGGAAAAATTTTTAATCATTATCTAAGATAGAAAAAGTTATATAGTTGACTCATTAATGAATCAAAAAACAATATAATTGGTTTCACGATAGATTAAATATCATGAACTCTAAGTCACAAGTATCAATAGTGCAAGTACCACCTAGTAAAAACTTTGTACTCGTAAAACAAATAGATTAGTTTTTAATTTTTCCTTTTATGTACATGCCAAGTTTATATCACGCTTACCGATCCAAGCGTAATAATAAACAATAACGGAGGATGTTGACTGTCAAACAACTCTTTCAGTAGAATCGTGACAGATGCTACGTTTCATAATTATGATTATCAAATTGCTTTGGTCTTGTTTTTTGATCTTGAATCGTCTCTATTCTACGTTGATGTATTGAATATGAAGTGGTGTGACTTTCAATGTACTGTTGTTGTCATTTGGATGATACTTGTTGAGCCAGTTAAGATAAGTTGTTTCCTGGTAAGCATCTTATGGTGAAGTGTATGTAAAAAAGGTTGGACTTGTTATTGAGAAAAACAAAAACTATCATTCGCTGTGATTAATAATAATAAGCATGAGAATAATGAAAGTAAAAGACAATCTAATGAATATTCTCATTCAACCCCCTACAGAATAGAAGCGCATGGGTGTCTCTGTTCCGCAAGCTATAATTTTATAGCAAAGCATGCCTTGATGCCAGTTTTTGCGTTATTTGATAGAGACATGTTCATCCTTTCATTTTTCATTAGCTAACCTTGATTTTCAACCAAGAAATCTAACCTAGGGGGCGGGCTTCTATTCTGTGTAGAGGTTTATGAAAAAATGTTTGTTCTCATGACGCGCCTATTGAATTTATACTCTTGCTATGTGAATAAAAAAAAATTAATAATCGACACGATTGGGACAAGTCTCTTTTTAATAAAAAGAATATATTTTTCACTTGAAGGACCTCATAAAAATAAAGAACTCGATAAAATTCATGTAGCTGATAAAGCTCAACAGGACTCGAAAGAAAATGTTTTTTGTTTTTGGGTTCCATATTGCATCCAAAACTTCTATTTATGCATGGTGTTCCCAAAACAAACTGTCTATAGTTTGCTAAAGATTTCATTTGAGAGATATATTTATTTACATCCATCCAAAAATTCCACTATGCTATTTTGATGTTTCTACAATGTATAGCTTTCGATTTTAATTCTTCTCGTTATAATTATCTTTCAGAGATCGCTGGCACCACAGAAATGACCGTACACTAGCGACAACTTATTCCTCAGAGAACCCGTTGAACCTCAAGCATTTTACTAGAAAAACAAACAGTTCAAATTAGCATCAATAAGTGTTTTCTCATTTCATAAGGTATTGCTTATGTTAAATGTGTGTGATAAATTTGAAAATATCTGTCGAGAAAATTTCTCATGGGTCAAGAAATAGCTTTTCAGTATGAATTTCATTGAAAGGATCTCTATTAGAAAGAAATAACAACAGAAATACTAAATATAAAAGTGAAAATAATACGAGCTATAGTATCCATGTAAGAAGCCATATGGTAAATAGAGAAGCTTAATAATTTTCGTTATTTATACTATTGATAATGTATATGTTTCACGATAGTAATAGTTGAAGAACATTTGAACTATGAACTTAGTTTGATTCTTGTTTGTAAACATTGTATAAACATATAACAAAAATAACTCGTGCAGTGAAAATTTTCGTTGTTCTGTCAATGAACGCTTTTCATGCATAACATACAAATTAACTTGACATGAGCAGGTATGCTTTAAGTTGAATGATATCAAAATCATCTGATTTAACTTTACGATAAGTAATTATGATAATACTATCAAAGTAAATACCGTCGAATTTTCTTTCATGTAAAGACTTGATGAATAGAACCCATTAAAATAATATATCAGTTACTGGAATAGATTTGATACCAGGAGCATATGTATAGAGGCTAGTTTGCTTCGAGCTATCTATATCTAATTATCATGTACCCTAATTAATTTTGAGGGGAAGCATCATATCCTGTATAAGAATTTTATCATTGTAAAAATGTTTGTAAAACGATTGCTGCTGGTCTTGTTCTTGTTTTTTTGAAAATGCATCGTAACTTACGTTGATAGTTTTTACTTTCCAAAAAGGCTATGTAAATTTTGAAGAGTCACTCAGTGTCGACCAACTAATTTGACTATTTAATTGAAAAAAAAATAGACGACAGACAAAGAAGACTGCCATATTACGAAAAAAAAGAAGAAAAGTAACTGTAGCGCGTCACCGGATGCTAACTAGCTATAGTAAATGACGCCTTTATATATATTTTATGGGAAGATTGCCTGTGAGTGTTTTTTTCCTATTCTTCTTTTATTTCTGTATTTTCCATTCCTGCTTATAAAGCTTACATTCACATAGAACAAAAGCGAACAATCATCTTCTCATCACAGTAGATTTACGTTTGTATACAGTTTGTCAGCCTGATAGATCAGGTAGACGTGGAAAAAAGAAGAAAGATTTCTTTACTCAATTTTTAATACTATGCAGAATAGCTACAGGGCAACCTTCCTTTATTTATTCATTCATTCATTCATTCATTCATTCATTCATTCTTTCTTTTCATCCATTCATTCATTCGTTCGTTCGCCTGCTTGACTGCCTCATGAATATATGGATGTGTTATTGTTGTGTTGATTTCAAAAGGAGAGGACATACGAACAAAAGGGACGCACAGGAGGCGAAGTGAAGAGTATCCTTTATACTCAACAACGACGACGATACATAAAGACAACTCATGTGGGTCAAAAAAGAAAGAGAGAGAGAGACAGGGAGAGAAAAAAAGAAGAAAAAAAAAAGGAAAGACAGGGCAACTGCCATTTCAATCAACCGTATCTAAGCGGCTTTTGTGTCGTTTTTTATTTGTGGGTGCTTTGAAAGCACAGAGAAAAAAGAAACTGCTGTTGCTGCTACAACTACTGGTGAATTGAATTCAATGAATTGTGTATGGCAATGTTAGAAGATGAATAGCATTGTCGACAAGCGCTACCATTCGTGCCATGCGCACTATATAAATACACATTCACAATTCAAAGAGCGCCGAGAACAAGAAGAATGGGCTGACTGGTATTATATCTTCACATATAAAAAACGACGGCTTCTAAAATAGTAAAACTACAAGCTTCATGTTTATTATACTTCAGTGTCGAATGTCGCTTGGCATTAGCTAAGTCGATAGAATAAAAATGGTTCGTACATCGACGTTAACAATAATTATTCAGGTAAGATTGAAATATTCCACACGTTTATTAAGACGTGTTAAGATTGACACCGTTCAGAGAAAAAGATAAAAATTTGGCAGAAAAGGAAATTCCTAATTTCAAGTGTGAATATGCGTTTAAGAAAAATTTCACACGCTGGTTCCATATGTTATTTAGTTAAACTATAATATTTCCATAGACAATTGAAATAAATAAGGAAATGGTAGTAGTAAGATTTTGTATATATGTTCTATTTTTCGCTAGAGGTCAGAGCATATCAATTGCGCAAAAATGTATTTAATGTGGTGCGAAGCACAGCATTTATGTAGTCCGTCCCAAATTTTTTTTTTTTTTTTTAATTATTTTTGTTTTAAGTTCTCGACGTACGCATCTTTTTCGTCATTTTGTGTCGCGATGATCTCGAGAACGGAAATTCATAGAAATGTCGTTAAAACGTGAGATGGAAATATTCAAATTGAACTTCTTACATCTTTTTTCGAATCTTCAATCTGCAATTTCGTTCGTTCATAAATGTGCTTCCAAAATGACGAAAATGAAAGAAATTTGTTGCAAGATAATTAAAGTGACGTCATGAACATATGTTAGCCACTACAGTCTATCAATTTACAGCTGATCTAAGATAATGAATCATACAGATAATTAATCGATCAATCGAAATCGATCCTTAAGAATGTATCGCTAAGTAAGAATAGAGTTTTCTCGGCGATGAATTTCATGATGTCGCCATAAAAAGCATTCAAGATTTCTCTGAATCGTAGATTTTTCGTGAAGATCCGATTTGAGCTTCGCATCGCATTTCGTATTCGAGTGAAACTTGAATACCATCTAGTTTTTTATTATTTTTTACTTACTTGACGTACGCATCACAAGTCGTCATTTTGTGACGCAATGATCTCGAGAACCGAAAATCGTAGAAAACTCGTTAAAACGTCAGATCGAAGTATCAAGATCGAACTAAGAACATATGTTTTCGAATCTTTAATCTGAAGTTCTGTTCACTCACAAATGTGGTTCCAAAATGACAAAAATGAAAGGAATTTGTTGCGAGATAATTAAAGTGACGTCACGAACATATGTTATCCACTATAGTCTATTCATTTACAGCTGATCTAAGATAATGAATCATCGAGATAATTAATCGATCAATCGAAATTGATCCTTAAGAATGTATCGCTAAGTAAGAATGGAGTTTTCTCACTGATGCATTTCATCATGTCGACATAAAAAGTATTCAAGATTTCTCTGAATTGTAGATTTTTCGTGAAAATCCGACTCNTGTAATGAATCTTAAAGTGAATCATTTATTTTTTAAATCTTATTCTCGCTACTTTCGAAAATTCGGCTCGTGTGCTTCGCACCGCATTTCGTAGTCGAGTGAAACTCGAATACCATCTAGTTTCCATAGATGGCAGTAATCTCACAAGTTTAGATGATAATGTAAGTTTGACTATATATATATATTAGTTAATACTGAATATATGTTATGATATGGTACTGATTGAAAAATGTAATATTCTCTTTAAAAGAAATCTTTATTTCTTATGTCAAAAAGCGTTTGTTTTTATGTTTGTTTTGATAGTATTTTGAAGTAAAAATAATATACTGTAAGTATAACCTTGACATGTGAAACATACATGCGTTTTGTACGTGAATTTTGTACAGTAACACATCTAAAAAATCGAAAGAAAAACAAAACTTTTCATCGATTAATTCAATATATAATTACTTGAATGAAATTCGATAGTTTTTATAGTATATTTTCTTTGTAAATATTGATACATTATTGATGAATTCAAATGTATTTAACAATCATCTATATATCTAGCAAAGAGCATATTAGTTTTAATTGAGAATATCGCCAAAGGGATCGATGATCTCATGTTAGTTCTCACCATGAAATGCTTTTGTTTCTTCGTGTTCCGTATACAATTGAAGTTTTCTTGTCACGTCTTTGATTGTCCGGAAGAAAGCAAATAATTTATTCCATGCTCATCGTGGAATTAAATCAGCTATAATTTCAAAATAGTAGGATATGCCGATTTTTGCAAAGAGAATATCGCCTATGTGCAAGATGACATAGCAAATATTCATCTTATTGTTCTATTTCATCTGCTCATTTGAATAGAAATTAAAAGAAACGATAATGACTTTCAACCTGGCAAAAAAAAGAAGTATGATTTCTTTTTTCGATTGCAATGTCGGCACATGGTCTTTGATGACAAATCATCTATTGCATTTCAAGTGTTTCCGTTTTCTGTCGATTCTTGATTATTCAAAAAAAATCTTCAAAATAATCGAAAAGATCTAATTGATCGTAAATAAGAGCTTGTATTTCTATGTGTTGTTGATCGATCAACGATGTTGTACAATCCTTTTCTTTACTTTACTAAGCTTATAATGAGTATAGATGTGTTAAGTGGACGACCTTCACTTGCCGTGAGCGCGTGACATACATAGAATTAAGGATTAGTAAAGATGATAAATAAATATTGATCTAAATCTTGCTTGACAAACTGAGAGAGCGAGCGAGAAAAATCCCCATCTCTTCTTTCAAACGAAAACAAACAGGTACCGCACAAAATTTCATTTTTCAAATCTATGCCATTCTGTCTGTCTGTCGCGTCGATGATGATGATGATGATGATGGTGACGGTGACAGTTTGTCTCGATTGACACGCACACATAGTCCCCAATCGAATCAAATCACGCGCATAGAAAATGCATTGACAGCATCATTGTACATGTTTGTCACCCGAGCACAATCACTCAAGAGACGCTCGGTCACGCAACTCACTCACTTTCTCTCAGAGATGATGATCGGTGTTCCATGGGGATAGAAAAAGCATATATTCATGAGCACGAACAATTCAATCTTCTAATTAGGTTTTCTATTTTGACAAAACTAATGACACGAATAGATATATTGAATGTTGTGACAAATGTCTATTCTATCGTTTATACAATCCGATTTCTTAAATAACAACAACAACAACAGCTTAAGTGATGTGAACGATTGGAAAATTGATCCCTGAGAATGATGATATCCTTTTCTTCGAATCTGTATGTCTCATTCACTCTTTCTCTCTCTCTCTCTTTCTCTCTAGGACTCATTTTCTTTTTCTTAGAGCATGCACAAGTCAAGAGCTGGACAGCAACACGGCAAAATTGCTACTTAAGAATCAGCTGAAGTATCCTTCTCATTTTCTTCTTTTTTTGCCAACTTGAACTATCGTTTGCGTTCGCTTTCATTCACCTTCCGACCGACGGTGACGGAAGGAAGTCGAACGACGTCCGTTGAATTGGCATCATCGTTCCAACCACAGTATAAAAAAAAATAAGACAACTATCAAAAGACGAGAGAGACGATATGGGAAGATCTATCATTGATCTTCAAATCACGCACATTGACAAATAATAAAGAAGGAGAAGAAAAAAGAAAATATCTGAGTACCGACGGTTCAATATCACGAAAGAAATTTATCTGCATGGAATGTCATCAGGAAACAATTGGCAATGTTTGCCGGCTTTCGTTGAGTCGTTTGATCTATATTCCGGATGGATAAGGTGCTTGTCTACATAATTAAAATGAGCAAAAGAATGAAAGACATTCTATGTCAATAATCGAATGGCATGGAGCCCGCCTCCGGCTTCGCTTCATTACATCGAACCAACCCATTTTTCTCTTGGGAAATAGTTTTTCTCTTCTATTCATTCCTAATGATGGATCAAATGAGTGATATCATTTCGTATAGAGCACTGTTGTTCAGTCAAGCACAATCAGACATATAAAAAATTCATATATATATATATATATATATTATAGGAAGGTGCTTTCTCCCACAGCATACGCTCAAGTGAACACGTATTGCAATGTACTTTTCTTTTTTTGTTAGTATTGTCGTTAAAATAGCAAACGACTTTTTTTTTTGGGCCAACGGGCACATTAGCGAAACTATAACACACACACACACATCGATCATCATCTATCGTTGAAATGAAAACGAGAAAAAGAGACAAAAAATAAGGTGTCAAAATGATTTCTCGCATTCTCTTACGTGGAACATACGTGTGCAATTTCCTTCTAGTCATATATATGTATATATCGATGAGAAAAGCCGGATACTTATCAACATCCGTTCGTCTAGTTTTAAATCGAACATTACTAAATATATCAAGATCAGCATAACCTCTTTTTTTTGCTTGTTCTTCTGTGTTTATAATGTGTTGAACTTAAATTTATTAGTAGGCGGATCTAACACCTGTTTCTTATTTTCATCATAGATCAAATAATATGGAGACGAAAAAAAAAAGTTTGATTTGACAATCTAATCATTCGACAGTAGCCATTGATGTTTATTTAAGTTCTGATATAGGTGAAACGAAACGAAAGAGGCATACTCAAAGATATTAAGCAAATAAAATCATGAATAATAGAAGGCAAATATACTCGAATAAGCAAGCAGAGTATGCACAGTATTTTCTTTTACGTCTATCTTATGTGCATATATTTCAAAAGAATTTTCTTCTTCTGCTCAATCAATTTCTCTGTGTTGTGTTTGATTAGAATAAAAACGGAAATGTTTCGCTGGTGTTCTCGGAAGGTAGTTGCGAACAGTTGATGCCCGATAGCTACTCAAGAGAGCAAGAGAAAAAAAAGGAATGAAAAATCGATTGAAACGATGATTATGATGATAGGCGGGGTGACCATAATGATGATCGTAGCCAGCTGATGCCTAATCGACGCAGGGGTTCTTGTTTTTTGCGAAGGGACAAGCAGAAGAAGAAAAAGAAGTTCTCAGCATCGTATGTCACGTTCAAACTCAATTATAGGTTATTCAATTAATTAATTATCATCGAAAGAAACAAGATTCTATATGGATAATTCATGCTGTGTAACTCAACACGTTTGACACGACGAAGCAAAGCCATAATTATTGAGCAGAAGTTACGATTCGATTTTTCGAGTATACGTATATGTGCACGTGAAAGAGATTAGAAATAAAATATGTCTTCATATCTCTCTTACATCGTTTTTTCTTCTTCTCTATTGACAACTTACGTATATAATTATACCAATTGAGGTGACAAATGCAGTTTAACATTTTTTTTGTTTTTGTTATGTTATCTATCACTTAATGATTAGATATTTATCTGTATGTCTGCTTAATAGGCAAATATTTTTTCTAAAAGAAAAGAGATTAGTTCTTTTTTTGTTATTATTCATTGCATCATTAACAATAGTAATGGATCAAAAATATTCTCTTAATCCGTCTAATGATAAGCTGAACTGAATTCATTATTCTTTCTTCTTTTCTTTATTTTAGGCTATTTACAATCCGACCCAAAATCAAAAGCATTCAGTACTTTTTGTTTCGTTTCTGTCGTGCTCATTCTTTTTATTTTTTTTTTATTTTTCTTGTTTCGATGTTTTATAAGAGTGTATATACAAGCATATAAACGCGCGTGCGCCAATTGCAACAACAAACAATAAAATATTCTAATGAATTTTTTCTTTCTTGCTTAGACTCACTATCGGAATGATTGGCTGAATTTTCTCATTTGTGCACCAATCGCAATGATACTTATATCAAATGGCAGCGCATTGGTGGAGAATAAGATAGAAAATTCTCCTCTCTCTCTATCCCTCTTTCTGTTGCGTTCTGCTAACGAATGCGCTCGATTTTGTTCGCCCGCATACCTGACCCGACTGCTATTATTATTCAAGTAGAAAGAACAACGTCAGAACGACAGCAAGCAAGAGAGAGAGAGAGACATACATACACACACACACACATATATACAGAGAGAAGCGAGTGAGGAGAGAAAATCTGCGTCGAACAATACACTCTCACACCTTTAGAGCAGCCGCACATATACACATTCGTACACGAGAAACCATGTGCTGTTATTGACGCAGTATACAATACGAATCCAATACTTAATATTTCTCTCAATTTTTTTTCTTCTTTTGTGCTCCCATCCGTAGAGAGAGAGAGAGAGAGAGAGAGGGAAGAAAAAAATCGGGCTAAGTGTGTACGGCGTCGGCGTCAGCCACATTGAGAGTATCGATGCGATTGTATTGTATTGAAATCATCGTGATGGTTTCTTTTCATTAACAATCACACTATATACACATACATTACAAATACATATAAATACACCAGGTAAAGTTCTTCCTATTATTCTTTAACAATAGAAAAAGCAAAGAAGGAACAAAAATCTAAACAATAAATGAATTGAATCTATAATTGCTTTACACATACTCAATCTAACCATTGAGAATGACGTTGATCGACTAACTACTCATTGAGAACTAGAGATAAAAATAAAATAAAATAAAATAATAACATCTGATAATGATTTCTTCTTTTTTTTTAATTTTATTTCATTCAGTCATTAACTAATGGAACAACAACACTAAGTGTTTTGATCATTTGCAATTTTTTTCTTTGTATGAGTAAGATCAAATTTTTTTTCTTATATCTTAATCATTTTCTATAGATGTATCTATGAAAAAATCATTTAGCTATGGTCTCTCTGTACAATATGGATTCGAATTCTGATCTACCGTTTAACACATCTCATTATCCACATCATGTTTCTTATCATCATGGAAATGTATATGATTCTCCAATTCAAGCTCAATCCGCAGGACCACCATCATTAAATTGGATGATGAATCCTCATCCTTCGCATACACATTTAATGATGTCACACCATTTACAAGTTCCACCATCACAATATTCCAATGGTGGCATGAATGAGTCACATTCAAATTCTTCGAAAGATGAACCAGTATCTCCATTATCATCACCATCAGGAGCAACGCCAACAACATCTTCAGCAGCGTTAACACCGAATTCTCTTCCATCATCTCAATCAACAACGAATAATCATCATCAACAACAACAACATCATAATTCGTCACTAAAAAAATCTCTTGACGATCGTGTTAAACGTCCTATGAATGCATTTATGGTTTGGTCGCGTGGACAACGACGTAAAATGGCACAAGGAAATCCCAAAATGCATAATTCCGAAATAAGTAAACGTTTAGGTATCGAATGGAAAAGTTTAAATGAAGAAGATAAACGACCATTCATCGATGAAGCTAAACGTTTACGTGCAATTCATATGAAAGAACATCCCGATTATAAATATCGGCCGAGACGTAAAACAAAAAATTTACAAACAACAACATCATCATCATCAATATCATCGACAACAGTAACATCCAACCATAATTCATCATTGATAAATAAAAAAGATAAATCTCATCATCTTATGCAGCAACATCATCATACAAATCCATCTAATCTTCCACCACCAAGAGGTTCAAGTTGGGCTTTACCATCGAATGTTATATCGGCGTCATCATCGTCGCCATATTTAACTGATTGTAATTCGGCTTATTCAATGACAGATCCAAGTGGGCTCTATTCACATCCATTTCCTCCGCCACCTCCCATGTATCATTATGGTCCATCAACAAGTACAAGTCCTCAGCCACCACCGCATATTCAATATGGTTATAATAATAATATAAATGGAAATAATCCTTATTCCTATATGAAACAAGAATCTATGTCATCCCAACAACATTTCTATCCATCATTTTCACATCAAGATTATTCACCACCTGATCCATCATCACCTGAACAGCATATGTAAACGAAAAATAGCAACAACAACAACAACAACATAATAGAACATTTCTTTTTTCTTTTCTTGATTGTTTTCTTTTGGAAAAGCCCGGTCGATGTGCAATCTATTTGAATCTCAATTTAAACGACATCTTCTTTTTTTTGTCTGTCTCTCTCTCTCTCTCTCTCTCTCGATTTTTGTGTCGCATCGGGTCTATACGTGTGTTCGTGCCGTTTTGTTCGTTTTTTATACACATTCTCGCTATTGATTCCTTCATTTTTTTTCTCTCCTCTTCCCATTTGTTTGTTCACACACGCGACATGGATACACAGTGAAAGGGAAGAAACGTTTTTCTTGTTGTATAAAAAATATATCTACTAGATGAAGAAACATGGAGCCATTATATAAATAGCTTTAATGTCATCAATTTCACGTTTTCTTTCTCTATACTGATTTTAATAGTTCGTTTTATGATATGATGGATTGATTTGACCCTGTCACGCATTCATTCGTTTCTTGTCGTTAAATGCGCCATACAGGATTATTCTGGCTGCTGTAAATAATCGATATGTAGTAGGTATGTGCATATATACATATATGACAATGAATATGAACCATGACCCGTTCGATGCTGATCGAGAAGGAGAAAAGGTAAACCGACTCTTTCTCTCTTTTCCCTTCATCTAGCAGCCCTCCCGTTGCGTCTTACTCTACACTTATCGTCGTATGAGGCAGCCTATTCGATTGAGAAGGTGAAGAGAATAAATTAGTGTTGGTTCTACCTCCCAGCATCAATAAATAATAGACGACATTGTCTGAAATGGTGGTGGCAGTATGAATAAGAGATGAAAATTACTAATACGCACTTTGGATAGAACGAAGAAAAAAGAAAGCAAGAAGAACATCTTAAATTATAGACGGGAACAAGATTATAGCCGAAGCAATGACAACGGATAAACTATTTGTATAGTTTTTCTCATTTTTTCCTCTCTCCAGGGAACAATTGTCACAGCAATTTCTCAATAGTTTCTTATGAGATATAAATACATCTACGAAAGCCAAATAATTAGTGTTCATGTGTTAAAAAAGGAAAAGCTGCTGAGCTTTCAAAAATCTATGATTAATTAGCTTGACAAATTAGCAAAAGAAAAAGAGAGGAACAACTCGATTCGATAATTTCATCTACCGGATGTTTAATCATCATTAGAAATCTCACTTAGACAAAAAACAAAATAGTAAAGATTTCTAAATGAGCATGCCATCAATAGCTTGTACTTAAATTTTCATTAAGGAAAAAAGAGGAAAACTTCAATGAATAATCGAATTTAAGATCGTGTCGTTTGTCCGCATTCAACAATTGAAAAATCAATGAATGGAACTAATCAAGCTGTCTACTTGATAGGAGCATCTTGCTCATTTTATCAAGTGAACAGATCCTATTAAATTGTCTGAATTGCAATATGTATTGAAAAATAGAATATATTGATCGTATTATCATTAAAGAAATTCTGAGTATTTTAATTATTAAATTTAAAAGAGAAATCATCATTTCGCCAAGTCTTAAATCTTATCCAGCTCATAAGAAGATTAATTCTATACAAAGTCATAGCTTAGCAAAGGCTCACTAAAATATTGTGAGCCGATATTTTATTATTTCAAATATATATGTGTATCAGGGTTATAAAATCTCCTGTTTTGACCAGGGATCTCCTGATTTCTCCTGATTTTTGTAATGTGGCGATTAACTTCGTTTTGAACCTATAGCGATTTCCAAGAGAAAAGAACAAATTTATGGAAACGCTCAGCTTATATATGGAATGATAGTCCAAAATTAAATGAGCCATGATTTAGTTGGAGCTGAGTTGAAGATTAAAATGAACACTCATTTTCAGTGTTGCCAGATGACGAACTTGAAAGTCTGGAAACTTGCCGAACGTTTTTCAACATTTGAAAAAATGCGGAAAGGTTTTTGGGTCCGTTTTTTCATTTAAAGTACGTTTTACTCTAACGGATTCGAAACAAAAATACTCTTTATATACATCTACAACATATATTTAAATAAAAAAGTGCACATCCAAGAAGGCTGCCTGATGTCAACCGCGAAAATCCAAAAAATTCCGGAATTTGTTTTTCGAAATCTAGAAAAAATCGAGAAAAGCTGCGAAAATTCGGAAAAACTTTCGACATCTGGAATTTTTCCACAAGATGTGGGGATCTGGCAACACTGTCTATTTTACTTGACCAGAACTCTATGATTATCTTTTAAATGAGCCAGACCTTTCGAAACATATATTCGATTGTTAGTCATGTCGCACAAATGTCACGAATTGCTAAGTAAATTGGCTACGTAGTTTTTACTATGCATTCTAATGAACACGTTTTAATTATCTATTTAAATAAACTTTATGAAATCAGCATTCTATTTTCAATTTTAATTTCGTCTACAAGGAAAATTTTCAGCATCAATCCCATTATAGGAAAAGAGGTTAATGCATCTATTAGTGAAAAATCGGAAGTTATCAGATGAACGTCATCGAGTGACTGTTGAATGGCAAAAAAAACACTCCTGATTTTTTTCCGGATTTAGGAAAAAAATTCTCCTGAAAAATTCCCTGATTTCTAAAGTTTGTATTTGGTAACCCTGATGTATATAGATATTCTATGAGATGATATTAAACATCAATTCCTAAGAATTCTTCTTCTTATGCGAGTAGAGTAAAATAAAATAGGCATAAGATTTAATTTTAATTAAATACTACTTTACAAACAGATTTTAATGACTTCATGAAAGTCATATTAACTTGTTTTTGGAAAATTATTTTCTCATCAGCGTTTATAAATATTGATATTTGATTGTGAGAATATTTTTCGTTGCACTCATATTATGTTTATGATTAAATGATAGAAATAAATTGTAGAGAAATTAGTTTGAAGGACTTTGTAGAAGGTATTTATCGATATGACCTAAATGGCCTATAATTTTTATAAATTGAAAATAATTATTATACCTATTCTATTTATTTTCCGTAGTAAAATAGTACAAGAAAAGTTCTTTTTGATGAAGGCTGTCAAGATTATTCAGTTGACAACAGGATAGTTTTTTTTTATATCGGTTAAATCTACAGATAATCACTAGATTTTGTCGTTGCGAGCAAGTCAGTTAATCGTACAGACAAGTCATTTGTTTCCTATTCTGCTAAAAAACAGTGGTTATTTATGAGTGATCATCTTTTATTTCGAGAAACAGTTTTTCTGAATTTTTCCTCTCTGTACAAACTTAAATGTACCAACAGTTCATAATCAAGATTATTTATTCGTACGAAAACAACTAGTGAATTATTTACAAAATAGGAGCCTTCCATCGCGAATGCTTTTCTTAAATTCGCTTTGATTTATTTCAATTTCAATAACCTAAATATAAAAATTTCGAACTAAGCCCCATATTGTGGTTTTTCTCGTAAAGTAATAGCGAACTGTTTATAATATAAATCGAATTCATTTACTAATGATGAATTAAACATATAATGTAATAACTTTTTGAAGCCTGCCCAATTATTTGAATCAAATATTTCATCGTGCATAATATGTGCATCTCCAAATTGTTTGAATTTGTGCGGTTGCCAAAACAAATGTGATAAATGTGGATCAAGACGTTGGGATTTTTTATGACGCTTATCAATTTTCATGTTCGTATGTTTTTCAAGGTAATCATTTAATAGCATTGAAGAAAAAGCTTGATCCATAAACCATGCTGCATCACCTTTGGTCATATTTGAATCGTAAAGTTGACGAAATTCGTGTCGAGTATAGAGACTCATGGTTTCAAATGAGAATGGAGCTTTGCCCGACAGAAGAATATCATTCGACGGCGATAAACTAGCATTGAGAAGCTCCTGCCGTTGCACTGATTCAAGCAAAATGTTACGCCAGGTTTTTTTTGTAACACATATATGACTCATAGGATACATTTGATGATTTTTTTCTCGTCGCTTAAAGAAACCACAACAAAATGCATTATAGATGAATCCATCTGTAGCATTTTTTAGTTTATAATCATTTTCAGATATCGGAATAATGTCACTATCTGATGTAAGAATATAATCTGTATCACGCACGATCGAATCTGACAAAAATCCACCGAACATTCGTACTAATTGAGATAGTTTTATAGAATATGCTATGTCACATTGTAAATTCACTATTCGCACACCTAATCGTTTTAGCATGGTTTGCGTTAAATTTAGTTGTAATGTATTATTATTTTTATTAAAATCACCGACAAAAACAGCAATTACTTTATAACCAACTCGTTGCCATGACGCTGCCGTTATTGGACCGTAGAATATATATGATCGAAGTTGTGAATGAATCGATGATGCAAATAAAGCAAATCGACGAGTTTCATTCGTTATGGGTTCTACGTTGTTCGGCGAAGCAGTAGAGGGAAAAACATGAGGAAAAGATTTCATTTTGAATTGTGGCCATATATGTCTGATATTTGGCGTTCTATAAATTACGAAGATACCAAGAAGGACTGATGCCGCTAGGGTAGTTACAATAAAAAATAGTTTGCGACCCTATGAAGATTAAAAGAATTTAGTCTATAATGTATAATGAAATATTCGGTTCGTTCTAGTATTCAAGATTCATACATACAGTTTGTTTTAAAAATGGAAAGGAAAAAGTCCTTCTAAAATGCTAAGCGTACTAAATCAAGTTTTTCTAGCAGAAGTGAATTTCTTTCATTTACAAAAGCAAATAATTCGTCATCTCATTGTTATTTTCATACCTTATTTAGAACGTGAAATGTTATCTATAGCTCACATAGTAAAAAGCCTACCATAAACAGTCGATATTTCGTAATACTTCAACATTATTTTGCAGCTGATGCTGCAATATTTGTTTTCATAAAGATTTGGCCACAAGTTTTCCTCTTTCTTACTTATTGAATCGATATGTTTATATGGAGTCAAGCAATTATTTCTCACGCATACATTTTATTTAAAAAAAAGAAAGAGAACAAGCGAAGCACACTTTGGACATGCTTACAATACGCTCCGTTATTTCGAAATGAAACATATGATTTTTCAGATTAGAAAAAAAGATATTCAACGTAATTGTGTCAACTTTCGTTCTCAATAGTTCTAGATGTGCATCTACAAGAGTGTTCTATCGTTCTCTTTTACTATTCATTCTTTCAAGTTTTAATGACGCGATGTTGCGTCTAAATCATTCTACCTAACAGCAATAGACAAGTCTACTATTGAACTTTTAACAAAGCCTTTTCTCTCTCTCCAAAATACATAACAATACTAAATCATGCTCATTTTAATTTATGTGACTATGCAGCATACAACCTCACATCCACAACCATAGCTGTATTTGACTGATAGAAATACAAGACATTGCAAAGTTACCATGGAGTATAAATAAAAGATTGAATTATTACATACCATGTGAAAAAGAGATTTATGGTACTCATAAAAAGAATCGATGGTTGAGTAATAAATCTAACCAAAAGAACGAGAGAAGTAAAATAAACAAGACAGAATTGAAAAAAGCCGAGAGAAAAAAGAAATTCAAAATGTCCGTCAAAGAATTGGATCAATAGAGTAAATTTTAACGAGATTTGCAATATGTTCGCTATGATAATAAGTTCAGATCGTGTCGGAAACTATACTGTTAATTCGAGGTGAGCGTAAACATACGACTTTTACTCTTCAAATGTCTCTATATTGATTAGTAGAAAATTAACTAAGCAATATCAGGAAATGAAATATTCTTTGTTTTGTGACATATTTCATTTATACTTGTCGTTCAAGTAAAAGTAGCGGATGCAAAAAGAAGTACAACAAGTTTTTAATCATTTTGTTAGAACAAGGATAATTAATGTTGAAAATATGAAGTAGAATACTGCTGTAACAATCATTCACGTGATAATGATCTATGTGTATCGTCGAAATGTTGTGGTTTTGTTTTTTTGTCGCGTTACTTGTAGAGTTTCAATAAAAATAACTTTTACAGTAGTACTCTATTTCATATTTTCAAAAAGGATTGATCGTTAAAAAATTAGCTAAATACAATGAGCGATCCAATAGACATTTGTTTGCCATTCATTTAATAACAATGTGAAAACAATCTACGGAAAAAAAGCGCATTAGCAGAAACTGCTTGAATCACACGCATCGCAGGAAAAAAAATATAACAGCTATCATGCTATATCTTGAGTAATTAGATTAGAACCAAATGTGAAGCTTGAGAACGATGTTAATTAAATAAATATTAGAAGCTGACAGCGTTTTGCATATCGAAAAGCTTGTTAGCGCAGCCCCTTTGGGGCTAAAATGTGGAACTCACATATATCCATTAGGCTTACTAAAGCAATTCAAAATAGTTCATCTGAAAAATTTACCTTGATTTCCAAAACCTATAATTAGGTTATTACCTATTTGCTTATGTCTGTAATGGAGTATTAACTGTTAGCTCGTATATTTAACAATGGCAGAGACTAGTTACTATGATCTGTAAGGGGCCGGCATTGCTTTTTTCGTGTAGTCTGTAATTAAAAAAGGAAGAAATAGTAGCCTAATTAGTCAAGCTCCTGATTAACACAATTTTAAACTCATTTACATCTTTAATGGGGAGCCGCAAAAATTTCGCTTTTAAACTTACACTCACCATTTTCTTCGAAAATATATGTGAGTTCCACAAAAAATAAATATCAGAACGAGTGATTAGTAATGATATTTCGATCAGATGCAGCCATGAAAACATATGTCAATAGGGTAAATGACTCTCAAAAGACGAGCCCATTTAAATGTATTGAGTCTTTGGAAGAAAAACAGAAAAAGAGGAGTTACTCGTTCAATACTGTAGAACATGTGTGAAAATGTCGATTTATTTCACTATCATCCAATCGACTAGGAGCATTGGACTCTAGATAAATATGATGTGAAGTTTTTGTGGTTATGACTATATCAAGATCGTTTAGTTTCAAAAAAAAAATGAACTAAGATGATTCTTCTAGTGTTAATAGAAAACGAAATTCGGAATATAGAAACTAATGTGGTCGAGTTTGTCTATTCAGACGTGTGAATTATTTCATCTTGTATCAATGATTTGGATAATTTTGTTAAAAAACGATTATATATAAACGTTTAGTAAGCAAAAAAAGAGATGAATAGTTAAGAATTTTTTTAATTTAATGAAAAATGAATTTTGTGCATAAGATAACCAGTCGATTGTAGCTAATATTTTTCTTCTCTCTCTCTCTCTCTCTCTCTCTCTCTTTCTTTTATTTGTTTTTTTACATTGACCATGAAAACGTTGTCGATTCTGTTTCTTCGATGATTCTCTTTCGTTTTTTCTCATATACGTGGACGTCAATGTGAGTAACTTGCCACAGCCTACAAGTTGAATTCTTATGTATTCTACCGGTTGTGCTCTTTTTTCTTTTCTCCCGATGCTCTTTATTCCTCTGTTCTCTTTCTATGAAAAAGAACCTGTGCTCATTGAATGAAGTAATTTTCAAGCACACATGCGCCGTCTCATTCTCGCATATTTTAGAATCTAAGCGTGACGCGTAATCTCTACTCTCATTTACCAGGTAGAATAAATTTGAAATATTTTACATTGCTTGTTAAAAGACAAAAAAAGTTGCATTTCTGTTTTCCTTCTAAGAAAGCATGATATGGCAAGGTTCATCAAGAAAAGGTGAAATAATTTTATTTCAAAACATCTGAATCATTACTAAAATGCCATGTGGAACAAGTCAATCAGTAAATTTCTCATTGATTATTATTTTCATTTATGATATGTTCTTGTCTTTTTTTTTCTACAGATTACATCCAGTTGTATGAAAGCTACATTTTTTGTTCTATGTGTTGTTTTATGTTTTATGTCAATTGCACTCTACTCTAATACAGCATTAAATAGTTTAATAGAAAATGGTCGTAATATAATACTAAATCGCTTGGCAAGTTTTAATCAAAATCATACAGATCATGAAATTAACCTATCGTCTAATGAAACAAATTCTACGTCATCGAATAGGCGATTTGCAATTTTTGCTTGTTCTATTCATGCGACAACTCTTGCATATTCTTTTTATACACCTATTATAGCCGCTGGTTGGAAGCGCGTCGGTTACGAGGCGATCGTTGTTTTTGTTGGTGATTTCACCCTACCCAATATACTTACATCTCGTCTGAACTTATCGCGTTCCTATTTGAAACATGTTGGCGCATATATTATCGATATTCAATGTAATGAATCATATGCTATTAAAGTATCTCAACTGATACGTGTTTTTTCTGGTTTTTTACCTGATTCTATCGTACACGATGACGATGATGTGTTAACGGGCGATAGCGATCTGATGCCATTGAGATCAAGTGAATATCAATCAAACGATGGAACAGATGGATTTATATTTAATGCTTTTTGCTGTGGCTCATTTCAACGACGTGGAAGATCCTATCGAATGTTTCCAAGTTAGTTTTATGTTTATACATGAATAGAATTACAATGCCCTGTATGCTGTATGATCTTTGAAACACGTGTATCAGCATAACTTCCTGCTTCTTTTCAGCGAGAAATGAGTTTCTACTTCTGATTGTCTTCCGATAAAGAAATAATTTCCGACGGGATACTTTGCAGAGTCATTCTTGCATCTTGTTCACACAATCAACAGCACACATAAACACTTAATCCGTTCATCTTAACATTTGTAAAAAAAACCAACAACGACAAGGCTGCTAGATTTGAGGACACAATTGAATGGCATACTCACTAAGTAACAACCCAAAAGCTAGAGTTACTATAGTGTCATATTCAATATTTTCTTCCTTTTTTCCCCGATCAAATGAAATATTAAAATGAGAATAGCGCATGAACGATTCCTACTGAAATTAACTTCCTGAAAGTGTCAGAATGAAGAAAATGAGTAATAATTTCATATTTTTCTATAATCTACGATGCACCTGTCGTATAATAAGTCTTCTTTTCTTTTTCTTGAAAGTAAATCATTGCTTTAACAGAAGAAAAAAATGATTAATACTTATCTATTGGAGAAGTAAATAAATCATTCATCTATCTAAGATTTGCTGGCTTCTTTGTTTGTCTCGTTTTATGTGTGTGCCCCAAAATACGAAGACACCTTTTAATGAAGTTAATATTTGCTTAATCGATGTTTCAAGAGAAAAAACAAAAATGCAATTATTTATCACCGATAGCTATATGAAACTTGAACGATCGATAGCATGTCATTTGATTGAACTTTTCATATGTTACATACCGAGGAAGACAAAGAAAAGTGACCGTTGTTTTCTTTTGGTCTATTGTCAGGAATTATTTACCCGAAAGGCGAGTGTATTTGTATATACTCATGGGTGCCTGTTGAAGCTGAAGGATCATTTTTCTAGACTTTCGCTCACTTCGACGTTCCTTGATGGGACATGTTGTACATCAATGTAGAATGATTTGATTAAACTAAAGAGTCCTTGTCATATAGTTAATGGTATTATCAGTAGATTTTTCATAAGCTTCGAAATTTAATTTATAAAAAATGATTTACGATCTACATGCTCGTCGCGTAAATATAGTTATTGAACTTATTGAGACTAGTTGTATCGGATGTCACGTTAAACTTATTTTTCTCTATTAAATTAGCAAAATCATAACTAAAACGTCAACCAACTGAAAAGTATCTGTCTTTCCTTTTTCTAGAAGGTCATTTTCGAATATGATTCATAAGATAGATATAATTACGTACTAATGAAATATTAGATTAGCTTCATCTTCGTTTTTCTTTCTCTTTGATCATAACACACCATTATCTGATTGTCAATGTATTCTTGAGTGATCACAGAAAAAAAATTTAATAACAAAAAGAGCGTATAGATTGTGATTCAACTTTCTTTTTTGTTTTGCTTTTAGTGGGCCATATATATTTAAAGAAGAAAGTTTGGCTCGCGATGATAATGGAATCCAAACAAAGAACTGAACTTCTCGTTAATACTACTGCTCGAACACAACAGCTATTAAGTAAAGATGCACCATTTTCATTTGATACAGTATCTATTTATGGTAGACATGAATTTCGAGATATATATGATAAACCAATGACAAAAGGTGATTCATCTTGGTATATGGATCAAGTATTATGTTCAATGTTATTAACAGATTATCGTGAAAAAAATAAAAATTTAAAAATCAGCGAACGTGGTCGTCCGATGCGTCTTGATCGTGTTGCTGGTATTGGATATTGGAATCGTGATGCATTTAGCCAGTTTGGTGATGCTCATTTAATTCATGATACGATTTTAGAAGAACATAATTGGAAAATCTTTAATAAATTACTCAAAGCTTTATTTAATGAAAGTCTTGTTAATATGTTCAATGATTATCATCGACAATATATGATTAAAGAGAAAAAAGTATAGAAAAAGTTCACATGATCTTACATTATAGCTGTTTTTATTATGTGATACAACGAGTATTTTTTGATTGTTTTATGTTGAGTTTATTATTCACATTATTTTATTAAATAAAACATTGTTAAAATTTATTTCTTAATTAAAAATCATTCAATAGGTAAAATTTAGATAAGTGAGGCTAGCCATCTATATAGAAATATAGACTTAATTTGATTATGTCAAAGAAGAAGCACGTATACGATACCACTGATGTTAGTAATTATTTTTCAACCGATTTATTTATTTTTAAGAGTAACAGTAGTATGATGGCAACGCGTGAGATTTTTATAATTCTACCTTTTAATGTATGTTTTTATTTGATATAATATAAGCGGTTGTAGCCGTACGAAATTTATATCGTTTACTCAGGATATAGGCCAGTATTGAACAACAGATTATTTAATAATTCAGGCTCCGCAGAGGTCCTCCTTTCTTACTTTTTTCCTTCTTTTTAAGGGGCGTCCTTCTTCATGCTTCTTTTTAACAAAATTCCTTCTTTTCCTTCTTTTTTTCTTTGTCATGCAAGATGACCGTATATCCCATATGTTTCATTGCGATCAAAATGCGGCGCAGTTACGGCGTAA